>CAUYSK010076992.1:0-33870 GCA_963575035.1 Avahi laniger | reverse complement strand
AAATATTTTTTACATTTTTGCCATCCTCCCTGTTCTTTTTTTTTTTTTTTTTTTTGAGACAGAATCTCACTGTGTTGCCTGGGCTAGAGTGAGTGCCGTGGCATCATCCTAGCTCACAGCAACCTCAAACTCCTGGGCTCAAGAGATCCTTCTGCCTCAGCCTCCCGAGCAGCTGGGACTACAGGCATGCGCCACCATGCCCGGCTAATTTTTTCTATATATTTTTAGTTGTTCAATTAATTTCTTTCTAATTTTAGTAGAGACGGGGTCTTGCTCTTGCTCAGGCTGGTTTCGAACTCTTGAGCTCAAACAATCTGCCTGCATCGGCCTCCCAGAGAGCTAGGATTACAGATGTGAGCCACCGTGCCGGCTCTCACTGTTCTTTGAAGGAAGCAATCTTTGGAGGAAGTAAGAAAGAAGCTCTACCTTGTCTTTATAACCCATCATTTTATTTCGCTTTCCTCAGATAAAAATTTAAAAAATACCATTATCAGGAGAAAGGTAAATATTCTTGATTCCTCTCTATATCATCCTTATATTATCGAATGGTCAAATAAAAGATATATTTTTAAAAATGGTAAAGTAACAATAATAAATCTTGTTTTACATTTGTATTGTGCTGTGTGCTTTCTTTCTCAAAGAACTTCATATCATTTCACACTATAAATAACTGCCAACACTATAAACTGTAACTAGTCCTATGTCATAGTAGGAAAATCAATACAACAACAAACATCTTAATAACAAATTACAATTTGATTTTATTGCATGCAAAATGTGTATGTATGTATGTCTTTATTGATTTGGAAATTTTAAAGCAGAAAACATGTGTGTCAGGCATGGCTGCACATCAATTTATATTACTCTTTGCAACCACCATTTAATGAAAGTTGAAATTTCGCTATGGGGAGAACACTGAACTAGATTTAATTAATTACTTCAAATAATCATAAAAGAATGCTTTAATGCTGAATGTTGTAGAACATTCATTTTTCTTAAAATCACAAAGTCCAGTAGTCTATATGTTTTTCTTTGAAATCTTTTAATTAATCTGTGCTCTGAATTCTTTCTTATAAATCTTCTTTCTTATGGTTAAACAATGTTGAAAACAATCGGCTCTAAAAGTCAATTCTCTCTTTATATCCAATTCCAGATAGAATCTCTTATATGATCCTCAGGAATTACTGCTGGCCATTTGAGGTTTATACATATTCATCTCAGTATTTTGCTTTTACAAATTTATCCATGGAAAATGACCTTTTTTGTTATAATGCTTTGCATTTATATAGGTCATTACATTTGAAAATTTCAATTAATTCTGCTAATGTCTTCATGTTAAAGGAGTGATAATTCCTATGATCATATTATAGATGAAAGAAACCTGCAGTTTAGAGAATTTAAAAGACTTACCCAGGGACAGTCAGGAAGGGGACAGTTTAGTTGATGATAACAATGCAGGATAAGTTATTTTAAAGCAGTTTTTATTCTTTACTTGAAACAATCTTTTCTATGCGTGTGTAATGAAGTTTTAGAGAAATGTCAAGATAAAACTAATGAATGATTTTTTTTATTTTAATATAAAACATTTAAGTTTTATGGTATCAGAATATAAAGTATATAGTCAAGAACTTTTATGCTTACTGAATTATTTTTTCCAATTCAAATAACACTCATCATCTTTTCTTAGAGAAATATGGTTCTGAAAGAAGGGGCGTTATTTCTAGACACTAGAGCTTATAAAAACATCATAATCAAAGTGACAAAAGTCAATAACAGGAAGGATGTTAACGAGAGGTATATATTAAATTGGATTTATAGATGGACAAGAAGAGATTAGTTAGATTCAAGGCAGAAAATTATAGTACACGGAAGGACTAGATATCTTTAAAGCTCCTATTGAAATGTAAAGTCGTCTTAGCAAATAGCAGTGTAACCCAGTACAGAGAGATTTATCCAAAACTAGAAATCACTCGAGAACAGAGAGTAAAGGTATTAGATAATCACTTGAAAGGCAGAAAATGTTTTCATGAGGTATGGTTGTGAAGATGGCAGGGACTATTGTGAAAAAGTTTTATAACTACAGAGCACCATGACGGATCAATGGTTTCTTAGGCAAAGTGCTCAGGGAAAGTTACAGACCAGGGATGGGGAAACTCTTCATGTTGGCTGCATTAATTTAGCCGTAATCGAATAGGGCCACATTCAAGAAACTTCAATTAGATATACTTAAAAATGTACATTATTTCTTATAAATCTAATTACTATGTATTTTAAAATTCCAAACATGAAAATTATTTGTTAATTTTATTTTTTTATTTATCTTATTTTTTTTAATTTTTTTTTTATTTCTGCATATTATGGAGGTACAAATGTTTAGGTTATGTTGTCCTGGCTCCCCGCTCCCAGTCAGAGCTTCAAGCGTATCCATTCCCCAGATGATGCGCATCACACTCATTATGTATGTATATACCCATTCCCTTCTCCCCCCTCCCATCTGCCCAATGCCCGATGAATGTTATTCCTATATGTGCATTTTGGTTTTGATCAGTGAAACCAGTTTGCTGGTGAGTACATGCGGTGCAACCTTTTAATGACTTTGTTGTTTCAGCTTTTTATTAGAAAGCATTTGGATATTTGGTTGCAGCATGGAGATCTCCAGTTTCAGTTGATCCTCTAGATGGTTATCAGTCATTTGTAACCTTAAGGGTGTCTTGATTTGGGTTAGGTGGGAGAATGTAGATTTGCAGTGATAAGTGCTTGAAAAGCAAGAAAGCATTTTTCAGGCATGTTGCTGAAGGTGTGAGTATTCTACTGCATTTTTCTATATTTCAGTTGGATCTTAGCATTAAACAATGACTTTAAAATGTCGTCTACTGAGAGCTCAATCGATTCCATTTATAGTTCTTTATGTGCCTTGGTGATATCAACTAGGTGAGACTGAAATTCTAACTTGAGTGTGATGTCATGTTTCTCAAAGTCGGTGAACTTTTCATTGTATTTTCCATCTAATAAGTCTATAACAGTTGCATATGCTTTAAGTAATTTGCATATATTATCCTGCTCATTAATGATCTTTGCTTCTATGAGATCAACTTTTTTAGATTTCACATGAGTGAGAACATGCAGTATTGGTCTTTCTGCGCTTGGTTTATTTCACTTAACATAATGTCCTCTAGGTTCATCCATGTTGTCGCGAATGATAAGAATTCATTATTTTTTATGGCTGACCTAAGTATTCCATTGTGTATATATATATATATCACAATTTTTTATCCATTCACGCATTGACGAACACTTAGGTTGATTCCATATATTGGCTTTTGTGAATAGTGCTGCAAAATACCAGCAAAACGAAACCAATAACACATCAAAAAGATCATTTGCCATGATCAAGTGGTATTAATCTCAGAGATGCCAGGGTGGTTCATCATAAACAAATTGATAAATGTAATGCATCACGTTAAGAGAATGAAGGCCAAAATCCATATGATCATCTCAATAGATCCTGAAAAAGCATTTGATAAAATTTAACATACTTTTATGATAAAAACCCTCAACAAACTGGATATAGAAAGAACATACTTCAAAATAATAAAGTTCATACATGACAACATTACACTGAATGGGTAAAAATTGAAAGCCTTTCCTCTAATATGTGGAACCAGATAAAGATGCCCACATTACCACTTTTATTTGACATGATACTGGAAGTCCTGGCTGGAGCAATTAGGCAAGAGAAAGAAATAAAAGGCATCCATGTTGGAAAGGAAAAAGTCAAATTCACTTTGTCTGCAGATTACATGATCTTATACTTAGAAAAACCATAAGATTCCAACAAAAAAAAATTTAGAATTTATAAAAAAATTCAGTAAAGTTGCAGTATAGAAAATCAATATACAAAAGTCAGTAGCATTTATATACGCAAACAGCCAATAATCTAAAAAAAGAAATCTAGAAAGCAATCCCATTAACAATATTTACAAAAAATATAAAATATCTAAGAATCAACTTAACCAAAGAAATGAAATATCTATACAGGGAAAGGTATAAGACACTGATATAAAAATTGAAGAAGACACGCAAAAGAACTGAAAGATATTCCATGCTCATCGATTGGAAGAATTAATGTTGTTGAAATGACAATACTACCCAAAGCAATTTACAGGTTCATTACAATCCCAACAAAATACTAATGAAATTCTTCACAGAAATAGAAAAAACTCTTAAAATTTATATGGAATCACAAGAGACCCCAAAGAACAAAGCAATCCTGAACAAAGAGAACAAAGCTGTAGGCATCATGGTATTACCTGACCTCAAAATACACTATAAAGTCATAGTAACAAATCACCATGGTACTGGCATAAAAACAGACACATAGACCAATGGAACAGAATAGAGAAAACAGAAATAAATCCATGCATTTATGGCCAGCTGATTTTCAACAAAGACACCAAGAACACACATTAAGAAAATGATAGTCTCTACAATAAATGGTGCTGGGAAAACTGGATATCCAAACCCAGAAGAATAAAACTAGACTCCTATTTCTGGACAGCAAAGAAAACAATCAATAGAATGAAGAGACAATTTACAGAATAGGATAAAACATTTGTAATCTAAGCATCAGAAAAGGGGTTAATATCTAGAATATATAATGGACTTATAAAACACAGAAGCAAAAAAACAAATAATCCAATTAAAAAACAGACAAAAGATCTGAATAGACATTTCTGAAAAGAAAACATACAAATGGCCAATAAGCATATGAAAAAAATGCTCAACATCACTAATCATTAGGAAAATGCAAATCAAAGCCACAATGAGTTGTTACCTTACCCCAGTTAGAGTGGCTATTATCAAAAAGACTAAAAATAAATGCTGATGAGGATGTGGAGAAAGGGGAATTTTTATGTACTGTTGGTGGGAATATAAACTAGTAAAGCCATTATGGACAAAAGTATGAGTATGAAGGTTCCTTAAAAAATTAAAAATAGAACTACCATATAATGCAGCATTACCACTACTGAGCATATATCCAAAGGATATGAAATTAGTATGACTAAGAGATACCAACAGTCCTATGTTTATTGAAATTTCTTTTTAATACAGTCACCTTTGGTTGGTTCCCTGAGTGTACCTTGAGAATACTAGCCTATGCATTCTAAAAAAGGATTATGACTATATTTAATTGATCTTATAAATCACTGCAACTTGGTAAGGGAGAGTCACTAAGAATGCTGACTCTAGAGACAAATTTCTTCATTTTAAAGCCCAGTTGTCTGGTATTTTGAGATACAGTCTAGCATGTCTTATTCTTTTTTTTTGAAACAAACTAATTCTTAAAATAAATTAAATTATGCTATTTATATTGGTGAGTTATGTGAATCCAGGTAGTAAATGAGGAACTGAGGAACTGATGTTTTACTAATCAAAATGTATAAACATAATTTGCTTTTCTGACCCAAAGGCCACACGCGAGAAGAACTAATGCTCTTTTTGTTCCTTCACTTGGAAAAATGAAAAGAGGAGGTAAGGCCCGGCGCGGTGGCTCACGCCTATAATCCTAGCACTCTGGGAGGCCGAGGCGGATGGATCCTTTGAGCTCAGGACTTCCAGACCAGCCTGAGCAAGAGGTTCGAAATCCCGCCTCTACTAAAATTAGAAAGAAATTAATCGGATAACCAAAAATATATATACAAAAAATTAGCCGGGCATGGTGGCACATGTCTGTAGTCCCAGCTACTCGGGAGGCTGAGGCAGAAGGATCACTTGAGCCCAGGAGTTTGAGGTTGCTGTGAGCTAGGATGACGCCACGGCATTCACTCTAGCCCAGGCAAAAGAGTGAGACTCTGCCTCAAAAAAAAAAAAAGGAGGAGGTAAATATTTCTTAAATGAATCATGATATTTTTCTAGGAGCTTTTGAAAATATAGTTTTATATAAAACATAGAATTTCTATTTAAAATATAGGATTTGACCGTTCACAAAAAACATCTTTCACATATTCAACCCTATTTAATGCATACAGTAATTTGTGAAATGGGGATTTTTAATCCATTTCATTGACGAGGAGTAGCCCAGAGTTGGGGGTTACATGTCAAGGTGATGCATGCACATGTGTCTTCTGACTTCAGGACCACTACCACATGTTCTACAAATAGGAAGAAAAAGAGAAAGTGTCTTCCTATTCTCTTTTTTCCTTGTGTAAATCAAAAATCAACATTCTTGAGTTCAATGTCTGATGTTATCATTTACTGATTATGTAACTTTTATAAAGTTATTAAACTTTTATGTGCATCAGTTTCTTCTTCTACTGATGGGGATACTAATAGAACCTCCTTCCCTATGTGTTTGTGATTTTGTAACTGTAATTGAGTTAATTCATGTAAAGTGTTTAGAAGAGTTCCCAGCACATTTAGCACTCACTATCTGCCATGTCTAATAATAGCCATTTCTTTTTTTGAAGCCAAACTTTCAAAATTTTGAGTATTTTAGCAATGAAAATTGTTCAACCTTTCACAGTAATTCTTGAATCACTCTCAGATTAGTTCATGTGGACTCTAATTGGAAATGTTCTTTCTTTTAATTGGCCTAGTAAACTCACCAGTCTTCTCAAAAACAAAAACAAGAAACCACAAATCCGTATAAAATGGATGAATAAAATGGAATTAGAAAATAGAAAAGAAAATATATGTATGTTTTATAAGATTCAGCCCAGTTTTTCATTAAAACATCTACTCTTCTAGTTTCCATCGCTTGCTTATCACTTAAGTCTTTTATTTTCAATTTATGGAAGCGATTGAATGAAAACTCCAAGGAAATAAATAGCTACAGATATAGCTCATTCAATACACATTTTTATATTCTCTTATATAGAACACACATTAGTTTTCACGTTAATGAAAATAGTCTTCATACTTCATATTATTATTGCTTGTAGGAATTACCATTTCAAATGAAATAGAAATTCACATTCCATTATTTCACATGTTTTCCTAACACATATGGTTCATCTGGGATTGCATAATGGAAAGATCTATTTTCTTTTGAAACATCTGTCATAGTTTGAAAGGATCAATGACTATTCCCTGTGATTCAGTTTCACATGGCTATTTCCTATGAGCCCTTAAAACTTAGAACCCTGATGTATTTCTGTCTGCTTAAGAATTATAAATCCTCTTACTCCATTCTGTGATTATGCCATCCCTTGACAATGGTTTTGCTAAAAGATTTTCAAAAGCTGAGTCCTGGGAGTAGAAGAAGGTTTCAACTTTGAATGCTATTTTCTGATCAATTGGAGCTTCTTAATCCTCTTCCTTTACTTCACTGTGCTCTGGTAAATAACTGTCAGCAAGGGAGGAAGTTCAATACCTCTGGGCCATGACCCATTTAAACTCTCCTTCTTCTGGGGAAAAATCCACGACAGCCTTAAATGTCAGTATTCTCCTGGAATCCCCTTGTGTCAGCCTCGAGGGTTCAATTGCCATGTGTATATATAAATCCAAGCCTTTTCAAATAACATACTGGACGTTATTACATCTGTCAGGGGAAGCAGAGGCAAATACGAGTCTGGAATGTAAAGATTTGGTCCATGTGTACACTGTAAACAATAACAAAGCCAGAGAGGCATTCTAATATTTGGACCTGTATAATACATTCTACAGTTGTGTATGATATTCATTAAAAGTGGCTGATTATTTTTATCCTACTCATTTTAAGATAATCCACAATTAATCACTGGCACATTACAACACAATGTTCCATCAAATTTATGCAAAACATTGTCCTACATTTTTTTTGCTCCACACTGAATGCTTCGTTTTCATTTCAGATGTAGTGATTTTGTTAAAATTCTTATAATACATTTCTTCATTTCCCTGGGAGTTTGGACCTATGTAAAAAATTATTTCTTAATAAATGGCCCATTATGAACAGGAAAAGAGTAAGATGAAATAATATGCCAAACACCACTCTCAGTTTATCAGTTGTTATGAAATTATTTTAACTGTAAGCAGTTCACAAAAAAAACCCAAAAAACAAAGCCAACTACTGAATTAAATATCTGTTGTTATTTTAATGAATTGGTCATGGTTTTGTCTGCCACTTAATTTTATAAGGGATGTTAATCAAATATATAAAAAGTTAAGATTTTGTACAAAACTACAAATATTAATAGATGAATTTTCTTAAATGTAGAGGCCCAAAATGAAAGCCAATATACTTCCTAGGAGGGATAAACCTTGGTTTCTGGAAATACCAGCATTGAGGTCTTCAAGCTAATTTGAGGACAAGTATTACAGACAAGTCTTGTCTGCTTATCTGGGCTCCAATTTGTCTTCCTTTTCCCAGTTTTCTGCAATTACAAAAGATATTTATTACAGAGCTTGTGTTTCTTTTGACCAGAGGTCCCCAACCTTTTTGGCACCAGGGATCGATTTCATGGAAGACAGTTTTTCCGCATGGTGGGGGCGGAGCTCATGCAGTGATGCCCGCGGTGGGGAGCCAGAACAGCAGTTGCAAATACAGATGAAGCTTTGCTTGCTCACCCACCACTCATCTCCTGCTGTGTGGCGTCCCGGTTCCTAAATTTCACAGAAGACAATTTTTCCACAGACTGGGATAAGGATGGTGGGAAGCGAAGCTTAGCGGGTGATGTGTAGTGCGGTTCCTAACAGGCCACAGACCGGCACCTGCTGGTTATGTATAAGAGTCAAACTCGGAGAAGCAGAATGTGATAGTTGTCAGGAACTGGGGATAGAAAGCAATTTTATATTTTATTTTATCTTCTCAATATCTAGTTTTCAAAGATTGACATGTATTAGAAATTTAATACTGAAATATTTGAACTCTAATTCTACAAAATAATACATTAAAAAAACTCAATTTAATTTATAAAGCTCCAAAAAATACACTCATACTTCTATCTTCTAATTTGAAATTTAGACATTCTGAAAATGATTTTCCAGAAAACTTGCTTAGGTATTGAATGCACTATTTTTTTCCTTCTTAATGTGATACTTTTGTACCCTGATGAGATCTTTCCTTCCATGAAGATTCGAATTAATTCAGTTCTTCAAATAGAACGAAATGCTGTCTTTTGTCCCCAAACCATTTTAATATATATATATTAGTAAGGGTTCTGCAAATAAACAGAAGCAATAGAATATATATATATAAATATATAGACATATAAAAGATTTATTATGGAATTTGCTCATGCAATTATGGAGGCTGAGAAGTTTCATAACACGCCAGTCTGTAAGCTAAAGAACCAGGAAAGCCAGAGATGCAATTTAGTCTGAGCCTAACGGCCTGAGAACCAGGGGAGACAGTGGTGTAGCTCTCAGTTCCAGTCTGATGGAGAAAGCCTGAGACTGTAGGGGCCACTGGTATAAATCTCGGAGTCCAAAGGTCCAAGAGCCAAGAGCTCAAACCTCCAAGGGCAGGAGAAGATGGATGTCTCAGCTCAAGAGAGTGAATTTGTAATTCCTCTGCCTTTTTGTTCTGCCTGGGCCTTCATTGGTTGATAATGTTTGCTTATATTGGTGAGAGCAGATCTGTTTTATTCAGTCTACTGATTAAAATGCTAATCTATTAGAGAAACACCCTCACAAACACACCCAGAAATAATGTTTTACCAGGTATCCAGCATCTCCTAGCCAAGTCAAGTTGATGTATAAATTGAACCATCAGAGTATAAAAATATTTAGTTTTTCTCAGGGGCATAGGAGATGGATTAATTTTAATGTTCTGGTAAATCTCCATTATTGTTGATGAAATCACATAATCATAGATTTTTAAGAAAATTTATTACATAGGTTCTAGTTATTTCCTCATCAATATTAGAGTTTCATGAAAAATATATTTGCAGTTAAAAAATATCTGGACTGATGTACTCCTGACCTCTACTTGCCAGAAATATCAGGACTTCAGATATTAAATTCTTATTAAGCTCCCCAGACCTTGGAATTGTTCATTTATCAAAATTTACTTCTGAACATTTGCTCTTTGCTAGGGAAATGTCTGCTCATCCTTTAGTCTTGTGCTCAGGGAGAGACCTCCTTAGGGTTCTCAGCCAGGACTCTGGCTTTATATCAGATACCAACAGTGGTAATCAGCAAGATTTGGGGAAAGATGTATAATTATTTAACAGTACAAAAATATTTTAGAAGAAAAAGAAGAACAAATAGTTGTAACCAATTTTAAAAATTAAGAGTATGAAATCAAGTCCAAAAAGAAATAGGAGTAAAAGTGTCTCTCTTACATAGGGTTGTATAAAAATCTAAATAAAATTTGATTTGGTTTCCTCAGAATAATTAAATTCTGGCTACTTATATTAGATTACTGAGATGAATAAACCAATGCTCTCACAAATTATTTAAAGTAAAATGTATTCCTTGAGTAAAATTGTATGAATATAATTAACATGGGAAAGAAATCCTTTAATTAGCAAAGTCAAATAATTATTTTTCTTCAAAGAAATGAAATTACTGCAATTACTTTTTGAACAGATAATACAGAATTATTTAACAGATAATTCTGAGGTGCCCACAAGGAAAAAATTTAACTAGTGAGTAAAATATTTGCGGGGCATTCAGGGATTAACTTTCTCCTCCAGGAAATTCCTTGGAACTTCAGCATTCATTTGCAAATCCTAAAATAGAAAGATTGTCCAATGTCACAGTTTCATTGAACAACTACTTAGGCAAATTTATTTTTATCTTAGAAGTGAAATAATTGCTAGCATAGGTTATTAAGTTAGCAATTAAAAGAATGTTATTTAGAATTCGCTTTAATTAAACTCATAAACACAAAGCCCACTTATTTTGCCAATTACATTTTCCA
Organism: Avahi laniger; assembly: GCA_963575035.1. Lineage (NCBI taxonomy): Eukaryota > Metazoa > Chordata > Mammalia > Primates > Indriidae > Avahi > Avahi laniger. The sequence continues at coordinate 23,024 of CAUYSK010076992.1, read as the reverse complement.
ATGTTCAGGGCATTTGAATTGACTACTTCATGTATTAGGGGGAATTTGGTAATGGAATTGAAGAGGGCTATCTAGTTTCCTAAATTCCAGTATGATATGCAAACTGCTAAATTTAGATAATCTTTTTATCATAACATGGGGAAATAGTACATAGATTTAGTAAGACTCTTACCACAAAGCTAATTAGAATTGTTAATTAGAGCTGGATATTGTTCATCAATTTAAATTATAGATGAATAATTTAATATATAAGTAGAGCTACTATTGCTTATCAAAGTAATCAAAGTGTACACTTGGAATAAACCTATTATCTTTGATTTGGATGCTTCAAATCAACAGAGATTTTCAGAAATTTATATTTTTCTTTTTAAAAAATTATTACTATCTCAAAAGATGAGTGACTGTCTTTATGGTAAGATACACTATTCTACAAAATAATATGTATAAATAGCCTGAATTAGGCAGTCAATACCCAAATTAAAATTTTCTATATTGAAATCCATCATATTTAGGCAATATAGTTATGTGGTTAAGAAAGTGGGATCTGAAATCAGACATACATTTGAATTTATTCTTTGTGACTTACAGTCTAACTTTCAGTAAAGTCTTTTTAGTAATAGCCATTCTAATTGAAGTAAGATGATATTTCATTGTGGTTTTGATCTGGGTCTCCCCAATGATTAGCAATGTTCAGCATTTTTTCCTATAGCTGTTTGCCATGTATATGTCTTCCTTTGAGAAATGTCTATTGATGGCCTTTGCACACTTGTTAATGGGGTTGTTTCTTTCTTCTGTGTGATAATTTGTTTAAATTCCTTGTATTTTTTGGACATTAATCCCTTGTCAGATGAATAGTTCACAAATATTTTCTCCCATTCTGAAAGTTGTCTGTTCACTCTGTTGATTGTTTCTTTCTCTGTGCAGAAGCTTTTTAAATTTAATATAGTCCTTTTTGTCTATGTATGTGTTGCCTATGCTTTTGATGTCTTAGCCATCAATTCTTTGCCTAGACCAATGTCCTGAAATATTTTCCCTATGTTTTCTTCTAGTAGTTTTATAGGTTCAACTCTTAAAGTTTAATCTATCAGTCAACTTGAGTTGATTTTTGATTTTTGTATATGGTAAGATATAAAGATCCAGTATCATTCTTTTGCACATGAATATCTAATTTTCCCAGCACCATTTATTGAAGAGGGTGTCCTTTTCCCAGTGTAGATTCTTAATGCCTTTGTCAAAAATCAGTTGACTATGAGTATGTGAATTTATTCCTGGATTCTCTGTTCTTTTTTTTTTTTTTTTTGAGAGATGAGGTCTGATTCTGTTGCCCAAGCTGGAGTGCAGTGGCATAATCATAGATCACTGCAGCCTCAAATTCCTGGGCCTAAGCAATTCTCCTACCTCAGCCTCCTGAGGGAGTACCCAGGATAAGAGGCATATTCCATCATACGTGGCTAATTTTTACACTTTTTATAGAGGTGGGGGTCTTGCTATATTGTCCAGGCTGGTCTTGAATTCCTGGGCTCAATCTACCCTCCTAACTTGGCTTCCCAAATCACTGGAATTACAGGCATAAGCCACCACATTTGGCCTTATGTGCCTATTTTTGTAGCAATGCCATGCTCTTTTGTAGTATAGCCTTGTAGTATAACTTGAAGTCAGGTAGTTTGATGCCTCCAGCTTTGTTCCTTTTGCTCAGCATGGCTTTGGCCATTCAGGCTCTCTTTGTTTTCCATGTGAATTTTAGGATTTTCTGTATTTTTGTGAAAAAATATGTCGTTGCTTTAATAGAGAGTATGTTGAATCTGTTGAATCCTTTGGACAGTATTTTATGTTAAGGATATTCATTCTTCCAATCCCAGTAGTCTTATAGTTTCAAGCTTCTTTTCATAATAATATTTCATTCAGTCACCACTCCCCTCCTCTTTTTAATTATTTACTAATAATTTTGGTCATAACTTAAGATGGATTTATTTTAAGTGCCTTTTTAAAGTTATTAATTATCTTTGGATACTGGAATTGTACTGCATTCAATTCCATATGTTATAAAATAGTCATAGTCTTCCTTTATGGGAGGAAGAGTTTCTTCCTATGTCTTTGCTTACTAAAGTTATTTATAAAAAACTTATAAACCTTCTGGGCAAAACTTTTAATCAGTTTATATTAAATTTTTAAAAGTTAAATTTTTCACCTCTTATGGTACTAATTTTATCATATGTTCCTTTTGTTGATAATTGTGATGTGACTTTAATTTACCTTTCTTAATGCAATTGTAAACTTTCAATCCATGGAGAAAGAGTCACATTTAAGATCATTGCACAGCATTGATAATCCAAAGAAAATACATTTCCATTCTGAAAAGAGACAAACACCTAGTTCTTATGATCACAGAACACTAATGGTTAATTGGGCTTTTGAGAAATAACATTTTGAATGAAGATTAAAAATTTCATTCAAATATTATTCATGATTTTATGAAAGTAATGCAAACCACAATGTGGTAAATTATAATAAATTGTAGTAGTTTCTACAAACATTTGCTGCATACAAGAAAGTGTGATGTAATCACTTAATTTCTGCTTGGAATTGCTGTTTTTTAGTAGAGATATCTCACCTGATGAAGCAGTATTATACCTAGAAGAGGATCTATTCAGTGAAGTAAGTCACAATTAGGCACAATCAAGCAGCTCTTGTTTTTGTAAATGGCCATATGTGAGGAAAGGACACCATAATCTTTGAATAACATTATTAAAATAAAGCAAAATAAAAATTTTAAAACATTTAGGCAGAATCTCTTAAAAATAGTTTTTAAGGTGTTGAGAAGTTGAGCTTGTTCCATGAAAAATAAAAAGAAGAAGAAAACGTAAGCAAGAAAAACAGTTGATGCGTACAAATGGTTTTCTTTTTTCTTTTTTTTTCATTTCAGCATATTTTGGGGGTACAAATGTTTAGGTTAAATATATTGCCTTTGCCCCATGCATGAAGGAAAATGGTTTTCAATTAAAATAAAATTGTTTGCCTAAGGAGCTTGGTTTGCAGGGCGCTGTGAAAATCTCACATTAAAAAACAAAAACAAAGCCCTATTTCCCTATCATGAGCTACAATTTGAGGACAAAAATGCATTCTGTTGAGTATTAAGTCTTAATGAATCCACCATTGAGATGTAAATACCACTTAGAACAGTTTAACTGTAATTATTTTAATATAAAATAATTAAGATATCAGGATTTGAAAAAAAAATCTTTTCGCTTGCAAAATGTTTTAGAGGAAAGATGAAAGGAGGAGAAACAGAGTAAAGTTCCTGCACCTGAAAAATACAGATTCAATCAGTGAGGGAGACACTGTGTGCGTTTGTGTGAAGACGATGGGGCCAGTGGAGTGCTGGAGCCAGAAACCTAAGAGATGCCTTTCAAGGATGGCAAAATGAGAAAGATATTATTATTTCACAATATTGTCTTGTGATGCTACCAATAAATGCAGCTGAAAAGATAAGGAAGCAAAAAGAAGATGATTATGTGTAGATGACCCACAAAAATCGGAAGGCATTTCAAAATTTCTGTAGTTTTAATTTTTTTAAGAAAAAGAGAGGAAAAAAAGAGAAGAAACCGAGGGAGAGACAGAAGGAGAGAGGAGAAAAAGAGAAAGAGAACTTTTGAAAGTTCCAGAAGAAAGTTGATGAAAACATATTTACATAAATGAAAACCAAAATTATTGAAATATACACTTCATGATTCAAGCAAATTCTACAAATTTCTATATTCAGAGGGGTTACAACATTGAGGTATTGTTTTCATTTTTAACTCCCTAGAGATTTAGAAGTCTTATATGGACAATTGACCTTCCCTATTCCAACCCACTCATTTTGGACAAGGGAGAGAGGCCCCCTCTGTGTAAGTCAGTGGGTGATTTAGCCTCAGTGCTGCAGCTTTTTCCTCTACGCTCCTACGAGAGCATCACACTGGCAAAATGAACAATTGCTGGATTTCCATTATGGTGACACATCAGCCAGTTCTGTTTGATGCATAATTGATACACAATTACTGATTACTGAAGGAGACATTTCTCTTGTTTATTCATTGTCTGTAATGTCTCTTACTGGCTTAGTCTTCCTAAATCTCTCTGGAAATTAATTTATGGTTCATGTACAGAACAATCTAGGAAACCGTCTAGTCCTTCAAACAAAAAAGCTAATTAAGGAACAGTTTTGCCTATTTATATCCACTCCATCAGTTATTTCTAAGAACTTTTCCATTATATACATTTATATGTCTTACATTTGATTTACAAATTGAGAAACGCAACACAAAACTTTAAAAATATACAAGAACAGCTTCAAACGTGAACAATTGTTCCTTTGACCCACAACCAATGTTTCATTTATTTAATTTAACAATAAATGAGTGATTGTGCTTCCTGTGTGTACTTTGTCCTCTGTCTTTTAATTTACCCTCTAGAAAACCTCCAGGTGGTGCCATATGTAATTCTACCTTTCAAATGGTAAGCTGCACCCTGTTAGGTTTGAATAAATATGTCCTGGTAATAACTCAGTTTAGAAAAGCAAGAAAAAAATGTGGAGTATTCAGGCATGGTCATAAGTTATGACTTCCTCTGAATGAAAGAGAAATCATTCTGGGGGTAATAAAATTTACATGTATATAAAGTAGAAAATCACATACTTTAACATAAATGCCAGAAGAAAAAGCAATTGCAGCTGGCTGTTGAAAGCCTTGGCTCTTATATCCACCTGGCTAATGTACACATCCCCAACCACAGCTGCACTTCCAGCAGTTTCCCTTTATTTTTCAATTACGGTTTGAATGGAGGAGGAGGGCAGGCATGATTATAGAATTCTTTTGGATGTAAATGAAAGTTTGTAATAAAAAAAGGAGGTCACTTCCTTCTTAAGTGCTTGAATGCCTAAATTTATGCTTCAGACTTCTGAAAGTTATGGTTTATACTTCTTTATCTAAATTTAATTATACACTTTGATATCTTAAGTCCTGGAATTTTCCTGGGATCCAGTTTATTTTTCCTTAGTCTTCAGACAGCATTTTTGTTATAAAAATTATTTGGATAAATTATTAATATTTGCTATTTGTTAAATATTAAATTTAATATTTAGCTTTTTTAGAAAATTATGAACATTTTAGAATTCATGTAGTAAATCGCCAGGTAATTCAACCTGGGCCTATATTCTCTTGTTCCTCATATAAACTATTATTATATTCATTATAATTGATCAAATTTTGATTTAAAGCAGGGAGGAAGTGAACAGTGCAAGAGCCACATACTATGATAGATTTAGGTAGAGATTTAATACAATTAATGGGCAAAGTTGTTTTGAAGGATCTCCTATAAACTTTTTTCTGTAATCCTATGGGAAAGACAATACAAATATCTAGCAAAATTTTAAGTAATTAGCCTTATTTCTGTCAGCTGTCAGAGTAACGCAGTCGCATTAATATATCTTATCTCTGCAAATCAATATAGTCATGTGTCTTTATTATGGTTAAAAATAACTTTATTTTTTCAATGTTACCAATGAGTAAAATGATTATGAATTTTCTTAATTACCGTGAATACGAAAATAGTAACAGAATCATTATTAGCGTATGGTAGATTTGTAAATTGTCACAGATGTATTTTACGTTTTTATTTGCTTGAGTCTAAAACAAAGGAAATGGTTGCTGAGTATTTTAGTAAATTTTCATGTGAACAAATCCTCCACAGTCATGCATTCTGGAGCAACTTATACTTGGAGAATAGCCTTTGTTCTCTCCCAGTGAAGGTGATACTAAAGCACACATATCAAGCAATCTCCATTTCTCTCATCTCTTTCCAAGTTTTATTTGGAACTTCACATCATCCTTAGGTATTTTTCTCTTGTACACAATTTCTGTCGTGGTACTTGGCCTCCTGCATTTCCTACCAATATAGAAAATAAAAATTAGGATGCTGTTTTACGACCCCACTTGTTCTTGCAAAATTTCAAGAATATTGCACAAAGTAGCTCAGAATTACAGATTTCTGTATTATGATACTGTGGACCTAGGTCTAAACTATACCTACCACAACTGAAAACAAATTAATTCTAAGAAAACACTGACATCTTTCCCCCTATTATACTCTGGAAGGTGATCAATGTGTATAAAACAAGTAGTACAAAAATGACTTAAAGTTTTAAAATTCATCTTTAATGCAAATTATGTTGTCAAGTTCCACTCATAGTCTTCATAGATCTCACCTGAGTTGTATAGCCTCTTTATTTTCCTTCTTTTCTTATTGTTGTTGCAGTTATCATTAGTAATAAACCTTATTTTATTTTGCCATTAAAAAGAGAGGAAAGGAAATATAAAAGAATAGGAGATAAAGAGAATATATGATCTTTATTCTGAATATTCAACATTGCAGAAAGCAAAGTCAAAAAGGCTCAAACTGCAGGATAAAAGACTTGAAATTTAAGGGTAAGGTTTTTCCACTAATAGACATTTTCATGCTGGGTATCCACAGGATGATTCTCCAGTAAACTGATCTCTGTGCCACTAAAAAGATTAGTCTAGAAATAGAAAAGTCACAAGATCTATAAAGATTAGGATCATTTTTTTCAACACTTCTTAAATCTCTATTACCCATGGATGGTTGATATATGAAAGCAGTCACCCAAGCACCATTTTCTACAGTAGAACAAACTCCAAAGTGAACTAGCACAGATAGACCTCATTTTTTCCTGTTGTCAAGGGCAGAAATTTTGAGCTTCAACAGCACTGTATTAAGGTTGCAAGATACCTCCTAAAAGAAATTAGGCTGTTTTTAATAACACCAACAACAAAAAACATGTTCCTAATATTATGTCTATGAATTAATTATACTTTTTTCCCCTATCAATAGTATCTATGTTGCTATTGTGTTAGATGAATCATTGTTCCCCTATTTAACAACCATCTTTCTCTTGCTTATTTTAGCTGTCATGTTTGTAACATTTTGTACAACTAAATAAAAGTAAATGGCCTAAATCTGTGTTTATCACTATAATTCCTAAGTGATTGCTGTCTTCTCAAACTTTAAGTTTTGAAAGAAAAACAGCCTAGCGTGGTGCTTCTCATGGTTCTTAAGGGCTAAGTAATGTTTGCTCAAGCTAGCAAACAGTGAAGAAATAATCATACCTCAATGAATAAGTATATGGGATAGATACAGTATCTTAAACATGTCCTACAAATAAAGCATATATTTGAAAACTTAATAACAATATTTATTGATACTTTTGCAACCAGTCATTGAAATGGCAAAATCACTTGGAGTATGAAAATTCTGCATGTCCAGGGAAATGAATGCAAGAAGTTGTCTGCTCCAATAGACCTTTGCTGCCTCTCTCTGAAAGGCAGAAACCAACTTGGCCAAGTTGGTTGGCCACATGTGAAAAAAATAGACAGGAGAATTCAATACAGCCAGTAACATGAAGAAAATTAGCAAATCAACATGATCACTGTGGCCTGTCTGCGGGGGTGAGAGCAAAGGGCAAGTTCGTGGGTGTGAGCATTGCCCTTTTGTGTAACAGTGGGCTGAAGCAAACTGAAAAATGGGAAGTAAAGTGAAAATCCTAGAGAGAGACAGCATAATCCATCTTCTCTGGAGATGAAATTGCTTAAGTCAGAAGTTGTTTTGGAAATGGATATCACTCAATAGAGAAATAAAAAAATCAAGATGGAAAGTTTAGATTACGTAAACATCAAGAAATAGTTGTTCCATGAGAAAAACTTACCACTTTATGAGTGATTGCCTGTGATTTTAAATTCATATCACTAAATAATTTTTTTTCCCAATGAAAAGAGAGGCTGGAGGTAGAAGTAGTGAATAAGTCTCTTAGTTTATATACCATACCTTAACAGAAACCAGCCTGAAATTAAATAAATGTGCTATGTTCCAGAGATGAACTTATCCCTTTTAGTATTTGGAGCTCAATGCAGGTAGCCAATTATTTGGGTGATATCTCTAAAAATACAAAATACAGACAGGGTAATGGCAATAATTTAAAGCCAAAAAAATGATGCATTTATAATCATTTAATTGACTAAATTTATATTAGCTTTATGATTGTCATGTAAACTATCTCAAAATAACTTTACAAACTACCACAATAAATAAAGTTCTGGTTGAGTCTACATGAATGATACAAATACAAATAAAGCAAGAAATGAGATCAATAACAAAACAGTCCGTGACAGAGTAGAATTAGGAAAGGGAATATATGCCCAGAGATTCAACAGAAATAATACATTAAAATTTCAAGTAAAGTAACTCAGTGGGAAAAGAAAAAGGAACTGTATAAATGTTAAGATCAATAAATGGAAACATTTGAGGTTAAGGCTATAGGAAAAACGGCAGTATAATTATTTTAGAGTATCAATGACCTTGTTGAAAATGTGAACTCTAGGTACTACCTCAATAAGAAGGCACAATAATAGCATGTAGTATTGATAAGATTCATTTAATAAAGCATGTGATTACAGTGATAAAATGGATGGATGCTATAAGATGGATGTTATTGTTTGTATCCAAATAAAACCCTATTACAATCACTTTAACGGACTAGGATACAGAATCTGTTCAAGTTGTAGTCCCAGCTCAATATTTAAAGTCCCAAGGGAGAGAGGTAATAAATGAGTTAAATGGAATAACAAAGCACTCTTATCTAAAGCTGAGTTTCAGGTGCAGCGTAAAAATCAGAAGCTCTTTATGCTGAGGTGGATTTATCAAAGTGCAAGTTTCTTCTTGCCTTTGAGTTACTATCTGTTAAAAGACAAGGGAGATCATTGGCTAGGGAAAAATAGTATGATTTATTTTAAATTTAGTTTAGTAGAATGTTATTTTATAAAATATACATTCTCTTATTATGACCCCGAAATTTGTCCTTTAATTTATTGACAAAGTCTGCAGGCTGTATCCATAAACACAGCCAAGGCCAGTCAGTTGTATTGATTAGAAGCAGGAAAAGCAGCTGGATAGATCAAAACAGACCCCATAATTACATGAAGGAGCAGGCAAAAGGCCCAGCTTTGTCCTTTCTTGTAGCAGTCTAACTTTCTTTTCACTACCTTTCTTTTTATTTTATCTATTAAAATGAATGTCTCTGTGGGTGTGTGGTTTTGTGTGTGTGTGTGTGTGTGTGTGTGTGTGCGCGCGCGCGTGTGTGTAGTGTGTTTTATCCCTCATCAGATTATCTGTCCTTCATATAAATATTTTGAATAAATCAGTCTTTATCTAAGAAAGATTCTTATAGCAGCTCCGGGGAACGAGATCTGAAAACCACTCTTTCAAAAAGAAAAAATAAAGTTGGTTGTAAAACTGATCATGCCACTCATTCTCATTCTAAGAATATCCATTTCTAATTTTTCTTTCCCATCTAGTAGGGATACATGTGTCTACCAATACATTAATAGATGAGTAGACAGAAAGATATAAATTTTACTGTGTTTATATGTGGATATAACATGTGATATGTGAAGTGTCCACCATGAACAACAAAGGGAATTTTGCTAAGAAGCTAGTAAAAGCTAAATAGCCAAGCTCTGGGAAGATCAGGAATGGGGGAAGTTGTAGTTTTCATTGATTCTTCATGGTGCCAACAAAGCATGTGCTTGGGTTCTTGCACTCTTAGGATCCTCGTTTCTCCATTCTAATTCTCTACCTTATGGGAGAGGGGCTCAGATTAATCTAGTCTGATTCAGGCTGTGCAAATGTATCTTCATTCTATGTTAGGGAGCCACGACATAGACTTAAGAGCTCACTCTCAGAGAACTGGAATCATCATAAATTCAGCAGACTCCCCAAAGACATTTGCTTCACGTGAGTTACACGAGACTGTGTAGGCTATGTAGTCTAGGAAGATGTGACACAACAATACAGAGTGTTTCCAAGTGGATATTCCCTCTCATACTGATCCTTATAACTGTAATATTAGTTCTAAGAGAGCTGGAACCATATTGTTTTGCTTTGTTTTCCAGGAGAGGCTGTTAAGTTACTATGGATTCAAGTAATGATCCAATAGAAAGATTAGTCGATTTTTTTACTTGACTTAAGTCATGTTTAAATGTCAATTCTGAATTATTCTTTCTTTTCAGGCAAATATTTAAAAATTTCCAAAATTAAGATAAAGGTTGAACTAAAAAAAATTTGCATTTAGAATGTTTGATGTTATTTAAAAAAAAGAACTTAGGAAATGAGTTAGAGTTAGTATTGTTTTTGATTTAAAATATTATTTTCCTCCCAGTCATTTCAAAATGAGGGGAGAGAAAAGTACATTTTAATTCCCCCAAAATGTTGATTTTTCTTATGGAATTAATAAGGTTAAATAGCTTATCCAAACTTAGGTTCATAAATACAGCTGTATGCTTTGAATAAATGATGATAGGTTGTTTAGCTAAAAATGACTGTTTAAGCTAACTTTACCAGTCACTACTAGCAAGTGCTATAATTTGGAGACAAAGCTCATGTACTACAAACATAGGAGCAATTACTTTGATGTAGAGCTTGCAGTGATTTGAACTTTTGGCTCTTTTTTTTTTTTTTCAAAATCACTTTTGGACTTTGTACAGATTTTATTTTCTCACATAAAATTATGATCCTTATCTATTAAATATAAGATTTAATTTTATTGACAGACATATAGAAATGCTACATTAATTGCCAAGGGCTTGGTGATACAGAATATGATAAGTATTAATGAGAATTGTATTTTACTGTGTTCCAAGAAAGCCAAGAAAGTGTTTGAAGTAATATGTGCAAGTCTGAGTTATAGGAACATTCTAATGGCATTAAGAAATTATATATGAAAAAGAAATTATATGCTATAAAACGATTTTATCTGAATCATATTTCTTAGTATTCTTCTCTGTTAAAATAGCTGACTTAGGGCTTTAGAATATCTTGAGAAATGATGTCCTTCTAAGTGGGATTTATAAATATTCCTTGACAAGAAAAGATACATTTACTCCATATTTTTATCATGCATTATTTTATGACTTCAAACTGCAACCCCAGATTTTTCTCTGTATTGAACTATTTTTGGATTTGTGATAGAAAAATGGATTTCAAATATTTGTGGAAGAGAAATATTCAGAAGGAAAAATGAACTATATCAAAAAGAAACAAAGGTTCTTTTGCAATCTGTTTAACTAATAGGAGAGAGAAAATACATGAAAATATTTTTCATGCTTAAAACAATTATTTTATACTGAAGTGAAACTACTGCTGTAATTTATCATTAAATCAGCAAATGTTTATTAAGAATCTATTGTGTTTAAGGAATTTTTATATCCACATATCCATGCATGATATATATATATCCACAGAGATAGATATATGGATTTCCACATAGCCATGTCATTACAGCTCTGTGTTGTAGGTTTACAGGATCTAAAACAGAACATTCCCTCACTAAAATAACTTAAAGCCATAAGAATGTTTTCTGTATCAGTTACAGTACATTATTTTTAAGTATTTCTAAACAGAGCATCTAATTAGCAAAAAGTAGCAGAGCACTTGACTAATTAATAATGATGTTGATTTGCTTATTATATCGAGAACTCTGAAAGAAGTCAGTCTCAGGGCTGGACAGGGCATCAGGTAGGCATCAGGGAACTTTTGCAATTCTCTGTTTTCTCTCTTGACTCCAGTTTAGCTGTGTCAACTCCAAATACCACATTATACCATTATGATGACCATCACCGAAAAAAAAAACATTAGAAAAAGGGAATTCTATTACCCTATACCTTTCTTAAAACAGTGAAAAATGTTTCTGGAAATCCCTTAGCTGAGTCACAGAGCACTGAGGGCAAAAAGTTAATATTATATCCCTAGACTAGTGATTCTCAAAGCATCGTTAATGGGAACTTGTTAGAAATCCAAATTCTCAGGTACCAAACCAATCCTACTGAATTAGAAACTCTGGCACTGGAGCCTGCAGATGATTAACAAGCTCTTCATATAATTTTGATATACTCTAATGTTTGAGAATCACTGCTTAGACCAATCATGATTCACTCCCAGAGGCTGGAGGTGAATTAGAGTAAGATTTCTAATTAAGTATTTCAGGATTCTCACTGAACCCTAGGCTGTTCTACACTTTTCCTGTGATTTTAATGAACAATTAGAAGTCATTAAAGGCCATCAAATCTCTAGATACAAAGTACATAACATGATAAGAGTCCATTATCATAAAATATCATTTATATTTTATGGGTTTTGGTTGCCAGTAACAAACATGAAAATTCGACTTAAACTGGCTTGAGCAGGAAAGGAGCAGAAAAGTTACTTGCATAATTCAGGTCATGTAGGGTTTGATTAAGAAACTTAAATGATACAGTCACAGCTGGTCTCTCTTAGATCTGTTCTCTTCCAGGCTGTCTTTACTCATGGCATTTGGTTTCTAGCAGCTTCAGGATGACATTTAAGAAAGTGCAAATCTAGAGAAAATATATGGTTAAGTTTCCTTCCTTAGAAGTCTGATTGAAGATTGTATGCCACATGTGGCTTGCTTGTCCTTGCTGAATTAATCACCCTTATCATGGTAATGCTTTAGATCATTTAGTTCAGATCCAAGATATGTGCTTATTCTCAGATTCGGGAATGGATTTAGACTCCAATCTCATATGTAAGAATGTGGGTACCACCTGCTATTGGGAAAGGGTCCTCTTTCCAGGGTGACAGTGAATGGATTTGGATGGCAAAAGTAACTAACTATCCATTCAAATCTGTAAAGTCATATGTGAGGAATGGAATTCATAAGGTTAAATAGCACATCCAACCTAAGGTCCATAAATGCAGTTGCATATATACAAGATTTGAAATCTCTTAATCATGATTGTGGAAAGGCTAAAGATTTTTTTTTCCCAGAGTAAATTCAATATGCAGTGACCATGTGATGCAGTAGCTATAAGAGGTAATGTGGTTTTGGGAAATATTTTAAAAAAGCATAGGTCCTTTCTACTACTTAACACTCAAACATTATTGTCATTTTTCTATCTACACTGTTCCTACTCAATTTCATTATCGCTCATCTTGGTTATGCTGATCTTTCCCTGTTTTCAATTTAATCCTTCTCTCTTCTAGCTTCTTGGCTATCAGATTGTTTAAAATAATGTTTTTTATTTTGGAATTAATTTATACTTACATGAATGAATAGGGTAATACAGAGAGTTCTAGTGTAACCCTCTCCCAGTTTCACCCTTTATTATCATCATACAGTACCAAGGAGCATTTGACAAAATCAAGAAATCTATAATGAGACATTACTTTATATAAACTCCAGACTTTACTTAGGTTGCAGAAGATTTTCCAAAACGATCTTCTCTCTGTTTCGAATCCAATCCAGGAAACCACATGGCATTTAACTGTCTTGTCTCTCCAGTCTCCTCTGTTCTGTGAGCGTTTCTCAGTTTTTCCTTGTTTCCTTGTCAGATTTGAGGAATACTGGCAGAAGACGATATGAAATATCATCTGGTTTGGATTTGTCTGATGTTTTCCTCATGATGATATTGGGGTTATGAATTCTTGGAAAGAATAGTTAGTTCCAAGGTAAAGTGATCTTATCACATTATACAAGGGAATACATAACATCAACATAAAGTTACTGGTGGTATTTACCTTCATCATTGGATAAGATCATTTTTGCCAGTTTTCTCCATTTTGTTGCTATAAAATTACTAATTTCCCTTTCTGTACTCTCTTTTTTGAAAGTATGGATATAAAATATATGTACATACATTCATATTTTCAAAAATATGCAGGTTGAGTATCACTTGGGAGCAGAAGTGTTTCAGATTTTGTATTTTTTTAAGATTTTGGCATATTTGCATTATACTTATTGAATATCCCAAGTCTGAAAATCTGAAATCTGAAATTCTCCAATAAGCATTTCCTTTTAAATGTCATATTGGTGTTCAAAAGTCTCGGGATTTGAAGCATTTTAGAGTTTGGAATTTTGGATTTGGAAGGCTCTTTCGAACTGTAGATATCGGATTCAATTTTATGTCATGATTTTTTTCTGTATAATGCTCTCATATATCAGTGGCCCCTAAATTTGAAGTTTCGATATGATTGAAAGATGCCTGTACACAGCATACACATTTATACTTTAACATATAAAAGCACATACACTGATTTTAATGTAAGATATGGTCCATTCAGAATTTGCCAAGTCTTAGGAAATGATAGGAATTGTAATCAAGTCAAAAGATTGTCAAGCAGCTGGTGACTACAATTTGTTTACCACCCACCTGGACATCCTATTTAGTTATCCAATATGAGTCTATCAAATATTAGAAGGCTTCTTTGATGGGCTGAGTTGTGTTCTCCGAAAATTCATTTGTTGAAGTCCTAACCCTCGGTACCTCAGAATGTGACAGTATTTGGAGATGAGGTCTTTAAAGAGGTGATTGAGTTAAATTAAGGTCTTTAAGGTTGGCACTAATCCAACATGACTGGTGTCCTTTAAAAGTAAATTTGGACACATGGGGGGACACCAGATACATCTGTACACAGAGAGATGGCCCTGTGAAGACACAGTGAAAAAATGGCCATCGGAAAACCAAGAAGAGTACCTTTAGAAGGAATCAAATCTTCTGACACTTTTATCTCAGAATTCCAGCCTTCCAAATTGTAAGAAAATAAATTTCTGCTGTTTAAGTCACCCAGTCTGTGGCATTTTGTTATGGCAGCCCTAGCAAACTGATACAACTGTCATTAGTTTTCCCAGAATTATCTCACTTTAAATTTCTCCAATTTTTTCAGTTATCTGTTAGAATACTATGGTGGCCAATCTTTCCAATTTGCATGGGATTATTCTGGCTTTAGTGCTACAATTCCCACATCCTGAGAAACCTCTCAGTCCCGTTCGTGTATGGGTATTTAAATATCTTGCTCACTTTCTTTTGAGTGGTGTTCTAGGTTGATAAAGGCCCTCCTACAATATATAGTCTCCAGAGGAGTTTCATAGGCTTTCTATAATCTAACCAGACTAACCAGGGTAATAGTGAGATTATATCATGTGAACTGTACCTGTGCAAAAATTCGAAGGCTTATATGCACATATTCTTAACTTAATCCAGAGTCAAATTCCACCCAAACCTGCAAGTTTAGTTTATAAGTAAAGAAGAAATGTCTAGACATCCTTAGTGGATGGACTTTGAGTTGTTTTGCCGGGGTGATCATGATGTTGCAGACTCACTCACCTATAGGCTCTCACCTTGCCTCTCTTGTGACCAGCATTATTTATTTGTCAGAGAAAATGACTAATTTGAACCTGAGAAGGCAATTGCATAGCTATCAAATATGAAAGAAAATTATGTGGCTGAAATGGGATTTAAAATCATGACTCTGCTTCATTAGTACTAAACTCTAAGCCAGTGAACAAGATAAAGGACATTAACTCTTGCCCCATTTTCATGTGCTCTTATTATATTACTAAGAGCCAGTGGACGTTGCCCGTCCACTTGTTATTCTAAAATGAGACTGACGCTTATCAAGAAGGTAGCATAATGAAAGGACAAAAAGGAACATGACTT
Organism: Avahi laniger; assembly: GCA_963575035.1. NCBI lineage: Eukaryota > Metazoa > Chordata > Mammalia > Primates > Indriidae > Avahi > Avahi laniger. Next base: position 7,467 of record CAUYSK010076992.1, on the reverse strand, counting down.
GTTCTGATTAACATTATGAGTCATCAATAACCTCATTAATAGAACTCAGTTGAGCCTGAAACACTACAGTCTTGGAATCGAACTTGAAACCAGAGATCTGTAATGGAAGAAGCACAGAGTAATGATTAATATAGTAAAATCTAGGGTTGGGTTACCAGGATTTGAGTCTGACTGTTCGGTAGCTCTAGCTTCTGAAAGTTACTTAACCTGCCTAAGGCTTTGTTTCCTCATTTGTAATGTAGTATCACTTTCCTTCATTTCATCAGTAGTTGGCAGACTTCATCTATTTTCTTGACTGTTCTGAACTTTCTTTTGCTCATTTGTAAAATACTGACTTCAACTGACTCAACTAATTGTCTTCAGGATAAAATAAAATCGTGTATATAAAGACCCAACCAATACTATTATTATTATTCACTAGGTTATATAGGTATTATACATAATCATTTTTCCTAATAAATAAAAGAATAAAGATATGATTTATTATGTTACACATAATTTTCATTTATAGAATAATCTATGTTGCTACCTAATGTATTTTTTGCTGATGCTTGCTTGATGTCAAGGGCAGGGGGCATTGCCTATTAAACTTTGTACACAGATTATCAATCTGTCAAAAATAAAAACTGCAGAAGATGGATTAGAATATAAATATTACTTATCTTGAGATAAACAAAAATCCAAGTCCTAATCACCTACATTTTCTCAGCCACCATTACAGATCTATTGGTAAAATTCTGTCTGTGTTATCTCAATTATTTTTTACTCTTTTTTTAATTTTAACTTAAAACAATCTTTCTCAAGCTTTGTGTAGCAATTACAGGCAGGAAAAGCAATAAAAAGATCATTTAGTGAAGAGTCTATTTCAAGACTTTACAGCTACAAGGCAGATTTATTTTCTGTAGGAATTATTCCTGATTTATATAATCAAAAGCAATGGAAACAGAAAGAAAACATGAAAAAAAACTCTGAGAAAACATTTGTTTCATAGATTAAGGAAAACACATTTTTTTTCAGATATAATTGAGGAGTAACAATTTTTGTGTTATATAAAATTAATTTTTTTAATTTGTTTTCCTTTAGCAATTATGCCAGTGCTGATGTAATTTTATTTATGAAAGTCATTATTTTAATTTTTATATTATATTTTCACTTCTCATTGTTGTAAGTGTATTTAGACTAATGTGGTATTGTTTCACATTTTTTTCATTTTTTATTCATATTAATCAATTTAAATCATAATACAAATAACATTGATAAAATGCTCATAAGCAACAGTTATCTAATTTGAACATCAATTTTGATGACATCCCTATGAATTAGATTTCCAGAAAGTATACCTTTATATTATTACACTTTAATGAATAGTATATCTCAAAGTGTTTTTAAATAAGAGTGTTGCCTTAAAATATCAATTCTCTCCTAATTTTATTTAATTTTATAATCCTTCAAATTTTTTTTTGTAATTGCTATTTGGGTTGGAGTATATATAGGAGAAATGGTACAATTTCAAACTCTGAGGACAATATTTTGTATGGAGTTTTTTTTAAAGTTCAAAATGAAGATTGTTTAAATCTGCTATGCCTCAGTGTGTTTATTTCTCATTTCTCCACCATTCTCATGAATTCCAAAAGCCAACTAACTAATAAATAGATCAATAAAGTAAGCATTTCCAAATTTATTTTAATATCAATTTTTTTGAAATATGGCCTGGAATTTTATGAATTAGATTTCCTTGCTTTCGAGTATGAATATTTTACCCCTTTATTCCAATTTGATATTTTATGACTCCATATTTCCCTAGAAAGTCTAGGAAGTCTAAATTCAACTTAAATATCTTCTTTCTAATTTCTAATTTATATTCTTAGTGCTTTTGAATCTATTAATATATATACATTTCCTAAATGGGAATCAGTTAAATAAAAATTTTTAAACCCTCTTGCCTCTTCTTCTTCATCCTTTTGGATTATTGCTGAAGTTCTGGGCCCCAGACGCAATGTTCATTTTTTTTCTCAAACAGCCGCTATTAATACTCTTAGCATTTATGTTACCTATATATGCTTTAGTCATAGAAATCCCAATTTTGCCTCATTAGATTTTTTATATAAAATTTTCACATTCGCTGCCAAACGTATTAATATTTTACTTGTAATGTTTAATTTCCTTTGCAATTCTTAAGAAGAAATTTTTATGTATGTTTTTATTTCCTCTTTTAATTTTGATCAAAACACACTGAAGTTCAGATAAAATGTATTTCCAAGCAGGGAAAGGCATAAGTATCCTTTCTTGTCATTGCTATTTATTATTTTCCAAACAACAGTTAGATTCTCTATACCCTGGGTTGTTTCTCTACTAAAATAGATTGTACTCTGATGTTCAGCAGCTACTTGTGATTCAGCCCTTTGGTTCTAACATTAGAGTTTTGGTTTTAACATTTGCTACATCATGATATTTTTGAGACCCAGGGCAAGACTTTAAAGGTGTTTTATATAATTTTTTCCCTTTTAGTTTATATAACACAATATTTTTGTTGGCAAGACCATCAAAAATTTTAGAAAGTTGCATATACAAACCTTATTGAAAAATTTATGTGTTTGTGCAATATATGTGTGTGTGTTAGTCATATATGTATACATAATAAACGTGCTAGAAAAAATACCTGGATATTATCTCGACCTTTTTCCTTAAAGTAATTGTGTGATCATTAACAACCCACCTCACTTTTACAGATATTATTTCTTTTTAATATGTATTTTAATAATGGTTATAATATTTTAATAAACTTTTTAAAAATAATTTTAGTATTACAGAAAAATTACAAAGATAGTAGAGAGTTCCCATATACCCCAGACCCAGTTTCCCCTATTATTAACATTTGATATCAGTATGATCCATTCTTTACAAGTAATAAACTGATACAGATACATTATTAAAGTCTATAGTTTTTTCCATAGGATTTTCTTAGTTTTATTTTCTTACTGAGCCTGAAATTTATTTTCATTTTTTTATATGCATCTTATGTTACATATAGTTTATTTCATTTTAAAATTTTTATTGAAGTAAAATATACATATATAATTTACTATCTTTACTATTAATATTTTCAGTTGAAGTATGACATTCATGCAAAAAAATGCACAAATCATCATGCATGCCTTCATGAATTTTCACAAGGTGACTACACCCAAACAACCAGAATCTAATAGAGGAAATATTACCAGCATTTCAAAAGCTCCCCTTGTGTCCATATCTAGTAACTTAGTCTTAAGTATAAAAAAAAAATCCTGACATCTAAATGGTAGATTAATTAATTTGGTTAACTAATTCTTATTTTTGAACTTTATATGACTGGATCATAAGGTATATGCTACCTGGTGCTTTTTTTCCTCAAAAATTATCTCTGTAATATTTATCTATATTATTGCTTATTGTTATAGTTTATTCATTCTTATTCTTTATAGTATTCCATTGTATAATTATACCACAATGCATTTACCTATTCTCCGAAGGCATTTGCTAGCTGGTGAACTAGGAAATTTTGCCTTCCATAAATGTCAAATTAGATGCAATACAATTTTTTTAACTTAGTACTGAATTTACCAATAATTCAGTGGATATAGGGATAGTATGAATGGGTGCAAAATTTTGTCAAGTGATATTTCAGCATCTGTCAAAATAATTATACAATTTTTCTCCCTTATTTTATTGGCATGCAAATAATATTAATTGACTTACGAATCTTAAGCTCCTTTGAATTCCTGGAACAAATCGTATTTTGGCATAATTTACTATCATTCTTTATCTGTATTGTGCCATATTTCATATTATCTAGAATTTTTGTTTATGAGGTAGGTCTTTAGCTTTCCTTTCTTAACACATCTTTTTCAGATATTGATCTCGAGATCATGCTAGTTTTATAACCTTTTAGAACTTTGGGAGTTCTTTTATAAACACTTGAAAAATGTGTATTTTTGTGTTGTTTCCTCTTTAAATATTTTAAAGAAATCCCCAGGGAAGCCATCTGATTCTAGGGTTGGACTCAAGATTTTAAACTACTACTGCTAGCAGTATTAAATGTTATATGCTAACCTATAATAAACCTTTATTTTGTTCCAGGAAAAGCACTAAAATGGATTATTTTATTTTATCTTATCTCTACAGAAACTCTATGAGGTATTATTTTAAATTATTTTAAAACATCCAGTAATTTAAGTTTAAGGAAGATGAGCGACTTGCCCAAATTTACACTGGTAGTTAGTAAAAGAACCATGTTTTTATAAGCACTGTCTCCTTATCTGTGAAGTGAAGTTGAGCTACTACATGGCTTCTGAGTTTCTTGTTCCGTGATTCATGGAGGTACGTGTTTCAGTTTTCTTGCCCTCTAGTAACATACAAAGTACTAGCAAGTCACTGATCTTCTTTCCTGAATTTGACTTTAAAATGCACTTCATCCTCACTCTTACTCATTCTCTGATAACATCCTTCCCACTCATTCCCGTGATATCCATAGGAAACACTTTTTTAAAAATAAATATAAAAGCAAAACAAAAGTCAACACAAAAACAAAATACTTCTAGTTTTTCTACATTTTTAGAGAACACTACGTGAATCATTATGTCTTAATTGAATCCCGGTTGTATCCTGAGCATAACATTTTTCTTAAACCTTTTTATTGTGGCTGTTCATTGTCCTGTCCCGTCTTCAGTGAAGGGACTGGCTCAGGGTCTGCATTTTTCTTCTGGTCTCTCATTTTTACTTTCAAACAACTTCTGTACAACATTCTGCACAAAAGTTTTCTCTTAGAGACGTATGCTCTGTAGTGATACCACCCTCTGCTGGTATTTGTTGTCATAATATGTTGGTCATTTCTCCAAACAGATTGAGGACTGTCACAGTTGGATAAGTCTTTTGCTGCTTCTTTTTCTTTTTCCCTGGATTCATGTTAGATTCCTTCAATATACGTGAATAGAACTTATTGAACGCTTTATTATCATAACTCTTTAGAATCATCAGCTTTCACTTCAGTGTCACTAACCTTCTAAAATGGTCCCAGCTTGGGCCATGCTATTTCATCTTGGGCTCTTACACTTCTTATCTCAAATTTCAACATCCTAGTCTCTGAATACAACCTCCTGACTTTACAGCCACCGATCAATCCTTAATCCAGTGCAAATTTCCTTTGACAAATGTGTGACCTTCATTGTCTAGGCCACACTAACCATTTTTATTAGAGCACCTGCATCCTTTGATTTCCACAACATGAGAAAATCAGAGTCTTGAGTTTTTGATAATAACTATTTTCTGCCCTTTTCACTACTACACCAGGAAGGTTACTTTCAAATAGGAAAATAGTGAAGAGTCCTTTGAACTGATACATTTTACACTCATCTTCTGCAATCTTCTCAGTGTTCTGAGAAAGGATTTGCTGCCTGGTGAGCATTTTTCCTGTTTCCAGAGTGGTTGTCTTAATTCTTCACAGTCTATTTAAGGGTTGTATTCCATGATGTTTCAACTCCCACCTTTAGCTGATGTTTGTGACCAACTACTCCACTTGGAATAAAACAATATTAGATTTAAAAGTTCTATCAATTTCTTATATTAAAATATGAGGACCCCTATCTGTAGCTACAATTACACTTATATTTATTCTTCCCTTATCAGTAGAAATGTCTTTCCACTTATATGCCTTAAATTATCCTCCCTTACTTGTTTAGGGAACTTTTTAAATCAATTATCTCCTTCCTTTATTATTTATTCAGTTTTTACTGTGTATTAACAACTTCACTAAATGTTTTAGATATATTTGTGAATAAAATAGACAAAGAAATCTGTTCTGTTGGTAGATAAATTATAATGGGAGGGAGGAGACAAACAAATGCTAAACAATAAATAAGTACGGTTAATAAAATATGGGAAGCTGATAAGTGGAAAAAAAAAGAAAGTAGATCAAGGTAAACGAAAACAGGAGTATTTGAGGAAAGAGGAGCAGGTTACAGTATTAAATAGAATATTATGATTGGCTACAATGAGAATGTAAAACTTGAACAAAGAGTTGATTTGATAAGGGATTTATCAATTGATAAGGGGGAAGACTTTTCTGACCCAGGTAATAGCTGGAGAAAAGATTCTAAGTTGAGAGCATGTCTGATGTGTTCAAGGAATGGCACGGGAACTGGGAATTTCTGGATTGGGCCAGACAAGGAGAGATTCATAGGAGATGATGGCAGAGAATAGATTATATTAGTTTGACAGATTATATAGGACCTTGAAGTTCGCCATGAAGACCTCGGGCACCTAAAATTGATAAGTTGAGACAAGGAGGAGGAACCAAAAATATACTAAGAAGTAGCAACCAGTGAGATAGGAGAAAACCCAAGAGAGTCTGGTATCTTAGAAGTTAAGAGAAGAAAGTATATCCAGGAAGTGATCAGCTGAGTGAAATCCTGATGATTAGTCAAGTAAAACTGGAAATAAGAATTTACCATTGCTTGTGGCAATATGAAAGTTGTTAGGGATATTTTCAGGGACAGAATCACAGGGGCACAGTCCTAATGAACTAAACTTAAGAGAGAATGTGAGAAGACGACCTGTAAGGACAATGTTTTGAGTGTTTGCTGAGGATAAACAATATTTTTGCAGAGTCTTGTTGTACAGGGGAGCAAATATGTCAGCTAACTGTTAGTGGGGAAAGTTTGAAATCAGAGACTTTTGATCAGCATATTTGTACGTGAATCAGAATAATAGAATGTGAAATGTTGATTATCTAGGGGGATGAAGGAAAAAGTTCTGGTGTTATATCCCTAAGTTGGCAAGGGAAAATGAGTTCTGACTCTAAAAAGTGGAACAGAAGGGAAGCGAATGCAGATTTATGGGTCAATAGATATTGTGATTGTTACATGGAATTTCTTTTCAGATTGTTTTGGTTTTCTCAATGAAATAGAAAGCAAAGTCAGTAACTGGGACAAAGAAGTGGGGATCATATTGGAGGTCGGAGAAGAAAGAAAGTGGAGGAGAAAGAAAGTGTGAGAGATTTTTAAGAAGAATGCAGAGCAGTCAATACAACAATATGTGGTGTGATTGTCTGCCTGCATTAAAGGTTTGCTTGAAGCCAATTGCCATTAATTTATAGTGAGAACAGTCAGTGTCATTGTTTTTTTTTTTTTTTTTTTTTTTTGAGACAGAGTCTCAATGTGTTGCCTGGGCGAGAGTGCCATGGCGTCATCCTAGCTCACAGCAACCACAAACACCTGGGCTCGAGCGATCCTCCTGCCTCAGCCTCTCGAGTAGTTGGGACTACAGGCATGTGCCACCATGCCCGGCTAATTTTTTCTATATATTTTTAATTGTCCAATTAATTTCTTTCTATTTTTAGTAGAGATGGGGTCTTGCTCTTGCTCAGGCTGGTTTCGAACTCCTGAGCTCAAACAATCCGCCCGCCTCGGCCTCCCAGAGAGCTAGGATTACAGG
>CAUYSK010076991.1:0-14248 GCA_963575035.1 Avahi laniger | reverse complement strand
CTTAGGGTGTTAGGGTCTTAGGCTTAGCATATTAGGGTGTTAGAGTGTTAGTCTTTTTTTTTTTTTGAGACAGAATCTCACTGTGTTGCCCGGGCTAGAGTGCCATTGTGTGTTCCTGGCTCACAGCAACCTCAAACTCCTGGGCTCAAGCGATCCTCCTGCGTCAGCCTCCGGAGTAGCTGGGACTACAGGCATGTGCCACCATGCCCGGCTAATTTTTTGTATATATTTTTAGTTGTCCAATTAATTTGTTTCTAATTTTAGTAGAGACGGGGTGTTGCTCTTGCTCAGGCTGGTCTTGAACTCCTGAGTTCAAACAATCCGCCCGCCTCAGCCTCCCAGAGTGCTAGGATTACAGGCATGAGCCACCGCGCCTGGCCTGTAAAATAAATTTTTAATAATTGGAAAATACCTCGATAATTTTGTAGTCTTCCAAATGTAAGTTTCTACTATTAATCATTTTTTTCCTAAAGAAAAATTGTTATTAGCATTATTTTTCCTCGTTTTGTTGTAGTTGTTTTTAACCAGGTACTAGAAGCTCCAGCTGTGGGTTGGTGGGCAGTCACCAAAGCTGAGCAGGCTCAGATACAGGCGCTAGAATCCTAATTAGGCACTTCTAGTGGTCAGTGACATGCTGCCCTTCATGAGTCTTACAGCTCAAGAATAGTAAACTTATTTCTCAGTAGTATTTTATAATAACATATGTGATGGATCTGGATGATAATTCACATGTAAATGCAAATAACAATTAGGTTAATGACATGTCTGCTTTACTTGTGTTTGAATTTGTTTACCTCCATAAAATTTTCTTCATCCAAATGAAATAAAGAAACTTTTTTCAATGACTGCAACAACCTTGAAACAATAGCTATCTACCACTGACAGCCATGACCATCCCCCAGCTGTATAAACATAAATAGTAGCAGTGCAGAGGGCCAAATCACCATCACATTGGATGTTCAGAGCGGTGGTACTGCTAGGCAAGTCTTAATATAGTGGGATGTCAAGTTTGGGAACACTTTTAACCTTATGTAATTTCTTTTGATCCATATATTAATTTCATTGTCATGATCAATGCCAATTTTAATGGATACATGTCTTTATCCCTAGTATACTTACATGGCTTCATGGATAACAGACAAACTGGCTACCTAGCTACATTAAAATAATTTGGTGTTTTATAAATTATATATTTCTTATATCTCTCCCTGATAGTCTTATTCAACAGATCTTGAGTAGGACTTCAGAATATATATAAAATATTATAAGATAATTATATATATTATTATATGCAATATATTTCAATATTTCTGAATTTCTCTCTCTCTCCCCCTCTCTCTTTCTCTTTTCCACCTCCCTCCCCCCTCCTCTTTTTCTGTTCTGTAAGTGGGTCTGTAAACTGTTATCTACATCCTCTTTTAGAGAAGTTTCTTCCAGTTTGTGTACCTGGATGTCCTTTTGAGATACTTTCCAAAATTGGATTCACTTGAAATACTAATCCATATTGTCTCAAGTAAATTTCTCTACCATTAACTTTAAATAAATCTAGATATTTAAATAAAAAGTAAGTTTGTGAAGACGTATCCTCCACTCATGGGAGGTCCAGGTGATTATGAGGAAGATGTCTGCAGCACATAGTATAGTGACTATTTCTAGGAATCATCAAGAATATAAGTATATCTCAGGTTGACACACTAGTATTTCAAGTACATTATTAATTCAATCAACAAAAATTTTAAAATAAAGTTGTATTATAAGCAAAGCACTATAAACATCCTGTATTGGGGCTTCTGAAAATACCTCCCTAAAAAGTATGAGAGTTGTGATTCTCTGCTCAGCTGTTGTGTGCCTGGGACTCACTATTTAAGATGTACCTGTAAGTTACTCTCAAGTGCAAATCCAACACCAGACTTCTGTAAACAACAAATCTATGCTGCCTTTAAAGACTGTGGCCGAACTGTGACCCTCACATTAAATAAAAACTACTCAATACACAAGAAAGGGCTCCTCTTAATGAAGACCACTTTTGAAACTTTGAGGTAGCCAGCACTTTGAAGTTTCAGCCCTCTGATCCATATTTATTCAATTGTTTACACCTACATTTTTTCAGGCATGCTGCTCGGTTCTGAGAGGAAATAAAAGCAAAACAGATTATCTAATGGTATTGTTTACATGTTTTTTGTGAAGGTAGACAATAATATCAAAGAAACAAGCATTTATTTATACTTTGAGATAGATAAAAGAAATGATACAAAAATATTATATTAAACAATAACAGAGAATTTAGGATTGTCAAAAAGAGCACTTTCTTCAGGATGATATATAAGCTTCTCTGAAAAGAAAGCCATGTGACAATGTGAACAAAGGCATTTCCCTCTGTTTCAGGGTATCCATAGTTACAGAGAAAGCAGTATGTAAAATGTTATATCTCTAAGGCTGCCGAGTTACATTCTCTTAGATCAGAAGCTTCAAACCATATTTCCCTTCTGTAGGACACTCATTAAAGTGTTCAAGGCATGCTCATACTTCACAGCTGCCCACTGATCACAGAACAATAAGCAGACCCTACAATGCTAGTCTACCTCTATTATATTGGAAATTAATTCTTGTATCTATTGGTTTTTGCTTTTGTTTCATTTATTTGAAAATACTCCTTCCCACCCTTTATTTTGGAAATAAAGGATCCTTTTGACCCAAGGGAAAAGTAGACGTAGTTTGAGTGGCATTGGTCCGTCTCCACAATGCCATCATATGGGTAGGAGTGTTGGGCCCAGCTGAATATAATACCAAACTCCTTGGCTGGACAACTGGTTCGTTGATGCCCCCATGATCCAACACATGTCTGTCATGAATTGTCATGGAGCTTTTTGTATTCTCTAGAGCTCTAAGTACAGGTTCTTTCTAGTAGGTTCATAAGTTGGTGGTGTAGGGAACTGGAAACTGACGGAAGTACATTTCCTGCCACATGAAATTATGCTGTCTAGTCAACAAAAATAGAAATAACCTGGATTCCTATTTATATGAGTTAAAGAATTTGCTTTTGATATATTTTTTAAGCTGATTTGATATGTTCCTATCACTTGCAATAAAAAAATTCTGAAATATTAATTTTCCCACAGCCAAATAGCATAAAATGACTTAGTTGAAACTTTTATAAATATAAATATACTTTCCATACTTTTATAAATGCATACATTTCCCAAATCCAAATTTAACAATAGCCCATTTGACACAGCTATTCAAAATATGTTATTATTTTAAAAATACTTTTAAAATTTAATTTCACACACTCTCTGGCCATAATTTAATAAGGCTGTAGAGAAGAGAGTGTGAAACACCAACTTTATGATGATACTGGATTTGCCTTATACATAATGTATAAGGCAAATCCTGGGTTCTAATCCTTGATTCAAGGTCCATATAAATAAAATACACATCACTTCCTATTAAATTTACTATTTGCATTTGTTTGTATATAAACTTCTATAAAACTTCTCTCAATACATCAAAAAAAATTTCAGTTGTTTATACTTCTTGTTCTGCTTATTCACTGCTCCACCATATAAATAATTCTTTACAATGTTGAATCATATTGGGCCAATAATTTTCAACTTTGTTTCTTGCCTTTCAACTATTTTACTATCTAGGACAAGTCAGTCACCTTCAATTTTACAGTTACTGTAAAATTTTCTTTTTGTTTAGCTATGGAAATGTGCTCAAGGATTTTTAAAAGTTTAAAGAGATTGTATTGTCTATTTTCTTCATTATACAAGCAAAGAATGCCAATAGATAGGAATAAGCACAATTTCCTCTTATAGGAGCCATACTGCTATTATTATTAACCAAGGTTTCTGAAATTCTTGCTAAAGTTTCTATAATTATTAACATTAATGGTTTGGGGATTTACCCTTTCCTCTTTCATCCTCTGGGCAACATCCGTATTTAAAATAAGATGACCCAACTTTTTAACCCTGGTGTGGATTAAAATGCAAGATATTCATGAAATTTGATGGAAAATATTTTTTTCAGTCATGTTATAGAAAGCTAAATAATGGGCTCCCAAAGATATCCACATCCTTATTCCCAGGACTTGTAGATGTGTTACCTTACATTGGCAGAGGTACTTTGCAGATATTATTAAAGATTTAGAGAAGGGGATTATGCTAGGTTATCTGATGAGCTCATTGTATTTGCAGATGTCATTATCAGAGGGAGGGAGGAGGATCAGAATTAGAGAGAGAAGATGAAAAGACCAAGCAGAGATAGGAGTTAGGTGCTTTAAAGATGAGGAAGGGACCACTATCCAAGGAATACAGGTAGCCTCTAGAAGTAAAAAAGACAAGGAAATAGATTCTCCCTTAGAGCTTTAAGAAAATGAAACCCTATTGATATGTTGATTTGAGGATAGTAAAAATGATTCAGGACTTCTGACTTTCAGAACTGTAAGATAATAAATTTGTGGTTTTTTAAGCCACTTTATTTGTGGCAATTTTAATAGCAACAACAGGAAACTAATATGTATGCTTAAGTGAAATACATTATCTCAACATAGTAGTATTAGCAGTACATGTAACTTTGTCACAAAAGTAAATTACAGATATTTTCATATCTGTAAGTTCTTGAAAGTATCTAAAACTAGAGTTTATGGTCAAGATTATGTCAAAACTACAATAGTTATCAGATCCAGTGCCAGGAAAATTCATTGCTAAATTTTATTTAATGAATTAATGAAAAAAGCACATGTATTGCTATACCATACATTTCTTAATATGTTTAGCATATTAATTACTATGTCAATAAAATTAAGTTCCTGTAGAATTTTAATATTTGTATTCATTTGGAAACATGAACTTCCGGAAGTGTCCACAGCTTAACCAGGTATTGAAGGTGCCCATGGTGTAAAAAGTTAGCAATCCCCACTACAGGACTTCATAAGCTACTGAGAAGACTTTGGCTTTCACTCAGAGGGAAGGGGGATCCATAGCAGAAGAGTAATGTACTTCTATTAATTTCCTAAGGTTGCTATAACAAATTATCACATATTTGATGGCTTAAAACAACAGAAATTTATATTCTCATTTTTCTGGAGGCCAGACTTTCAAAGTCAAGGTGTCAGACAGGGTTGGTTCCTTCTGGAGGCTCTGAGGGAGAAACTGTTTCATGCCTCTCTCGTAGCTTCTGGTAGCTGCTGGCAATCCTGGCTGTACCTTGACTTGTAGCCACATGACACCACTCTCTTCCTTCACTTCACTTCACCTCCTCTGTGTGTCTCTTAAAAAGGAGACTTGTCCTGGGATTTAGGGCCCACTTGGATATTCCAGGATGACCATCTCATCTCAAGATCCTTAACTTAATTACAGCTTCAAAGGCACTTTTCCTAAATAAGATAACATTCCCAGGAATTAGGTGTGGATGCATCTATTGGGGGGACTGTCAATTCAACCTGCTATAGCAAAAGAGAAAGAATTGTGCAGCAAGGTAAATTTGCCTAGCATTTTGATGTTCAGGAAATATGGGAAAAACTAAAGCATAACCTATTCCTAGTATAAAAGTTGAAACCTGTTGTTTTCTTTGTGAGGAAAGAATAATGAAAAGGAGAAACAGCATATTTTATACATATGGTGATTTTTATATTCAGTTGTAATTCTACTGGAATGTAACTTTTGATACTCTCATAAAAGACACTTGGAGATATATATATATATATATATATATACACACACACACACACACACACAACATATATATATATATTTAATTATTATAATGAAGGACTAAACAATGTCATTAAATTCCACTACGTAGAGTATAATATATTGCTCTGTTACTCCCATTATTAATAATATTTAGCATAGTTCATATAATCTAGAGCAGCTGTTCCCAGTATTTTTGGCGCCAGGGACCAATTTTGTGGAGGACAATTTTTCCACGAGTGGAGGGGGGAAGCTCAGGCGGTGATGTGAGCGATGGGGTGTGGCTGTAAATACAGATGAAGCTTCCCTTGCCCACTACTCACCTCCTGCTATGAAGCCCAGTTCTTAAACTTCATGGAAGATAATTTTTCCACGGATGGGGTGGGGAATGTGGGGAGGCAGAGCTTAGGCAGTTGTGTGGCCTGGTTTCTAACACATCATAGACCGGTACCGGTCCGTGGACCAGGGATTGGGGACTGCGGATCTAGAGTTTAAACTCAGATTGTCATTTGATTATTATTATGAAAATTTCAAAATTTCTTTTTTCAAAAGTTTCTTTTATAATTATATTCAATTGTGTATATTAATTCTCTCCTTTTTACTATTTAAAAACTAATTGACAGAAATTAGTTATTTGAACTAGTAGAAAATGTTGTATTAGGTAATGACCTAATGCATATGTCCATTAGGAAATGACCTAATATATACATTTTTAAAAAAAATTTGGCCAACTTTGACTAATTCTAGAAGCTGGAATACATGCTTAATTAAAGTATAAATAAAGTAATGGAGAAAAAATGGAAAGAAGAAAGAAAGCAATGAAAGTTGTCACTCAAAATTTCACAACTTAGAAAGCTGCACTGGAGTTAAGTGATATCTCATTGTAGTTTTGATTTGCATTCCTTAATGATTAGAGATGTTGAGCATTTTTTCATATATTTGGTGGCCATTGGTCTACCTTCTTTTGAAAAGTTTCTGTTCATGTCCTTTGCCCACTTTTTGATAGGGTTGTTTTATTTTTTTTCTTCCTGATTTTCCTGAGTTCTATATAGATTCTTGTTATCAGCTCTTTATCGAATGTGTAGCATGCGAATATTTTTTCCCATTCTGTAAATCATCTGTTTGTTCTCGTGATAGTTTCATAACCTAAACATTTGTGCCCCTGGAATATGCTGAAATAATAAAAAAAAAAGAAATCTGCACTGTTAAATTTTATAGACTTTTTCTTTCAGATTTTTTTTCTCTTTTCCTTTCTTTCCTTTCTTTTATTTACTTTGTTTTCTTTGCATTTCTTCTCTTCTCTTTTTTCATTACTTTATAATTTGGCTTTTTATTGAATAATTTACCATGAAAATTTGTCCATTATGTTAATATTCTCACAATATTAACCTAACGTTACCTAAAATTTCACAATTCACTAACATTTGATATTATATGTGAAATGTTTGATACACTATAATTTATGTTATTTTAAAAATTTTCATGCATCCTTGCCATTCTTTATATTTTCTTACTTTCTCTACCACATTTCTCAGTCTTGGTGTTGTTATAAATTTATGGCCACAGATCACCAGTGATGGAGAGAATAGGATAAAACATAGGATAAACCATACATCATTCTTCTATAATGTAGCCACCCAGAAGTGTGTTGTACTGAGGGGCTGTGACATGAATACGAACACATTTCAACATTTCTTACCAGGTATGTTGAGGTGCAAAAAATGATATGCAAAGCCTTTAGAGTGATATGGACACTTTTTTTTGATATTGTTTTGACATTCCCACCCCAATCACTTTAGAGATTTGATGTCATTCCATTTTTTTTACTATTTATCTTTACATTTATTAATAATTCTCCAATTATATGTATTTTATAATTTATTTTTATTTTCTCAGTTTAAGATTTTAACAAACTCTACCTACATTTGCCTCCCTGCCAGCTTCTAAATACCAGTTTTTAATTCTATAATTTAAAGCAGATTATTTTTTATAATACTTGTGTGTTTCCATTAAGGGCTGTTTGTAATTACATTGCTTTAGAATGACATTTACAATAATTTAAGCTCTGTGTTTAAGTGCTGTTAATGCTGACCAGCAATATTTTATACCATATTTTTCTATACTTATGATACATATTTGAATTTAGAAAGAGTGCATACTCAAAACCACTTTTATCCATTTAAAGGGAATAGACACATAGATCAATAGAACAGAATAAGAACCCAGAAAGAAATCCATATACGTACAGCCATTGATCTTTGACAAAGAAGATGAAAACATACACTGGGGAAAGGACACCCTATTCAATAAATGTTGCTGGGAAAATTAGATATCCATACAGAAGAATTAAACTAGATCCTTATTTCTCATTATATACAAAATTTAACTCAAAATGGATTAAAGATTTGATATAAGACCTGAAACCATAAGAATTCTAGATGAAAATCTAGAAAAACACTCTTCTGGACATTACCCTAGGCAAGGAATATATGACTAAAATCCCAAAAGCAAATGCAACAAAGACAAAAGTATTCAAACGAGACTTAATTAAACTAAAAAGCTTCTGTGTAACAAAATAAATAATCATTAGAGTACATAGACAACATACAGAATAGGAATAAATATTTTCAAACTATGCATTCAACAAAAGACTAATATCCAAAATTCATAAGGAACTCAACTCATCAAGAAAAAAACAAATAACCCCATTAAAAATTGGGCAAATGACAGCACAGGCATTTTTCAAAAGAAGATATATAAATGGGCAACAAACACATGAAAAAATGCTTGACATCACTAATCATCAGAGAAATACAAATTAAAACTGCAATGAGAGACCATCTTACTCCAGTAAGAATCGTAGGAATATAAATTAGTAAAACCTCTGTGGAAAACAGTATGGATATTTCTCAAAAAACTGAAAGTAGATCTACCATTTGACCCAGCAATCTCACTACTGGTTATCTACCCAAAGGAAAAAAAGTCATTATATCAAAAATGTTCCTACACTAGTATGTTTATTGTGGTACAATGCACAATAGCAAAGATATGGTATCAATCTGAATGTGTCTATCAATCGATGACTGGATAATGAAAATATGGTATTTGTATGTGTGTGTATGTGTGTGTACGTATACATACAGACACCATAGGATGCTACTCAGCCATAACAAAGAATGAAATAATGCCTTTTGCAGCAACATGGCTGGAACTGGAGGCTGTAATCCTATGTGAAGTAACTCAGGAACAGAAAATAAAATACCATGTATTCTCATTTATAAGTGGGAGCTAAGCTATGAGTATGCATGGCTGTACACACAGAATGGACACTGGAGATTCAAAGGGGCAAGTGGAAGAGGATTGAGGGATAAAAAGTTACCTATCAGGTACAAGCACATTATTCGGGTGATGGCTACAATAAAAGAACAGACTGCGTCACTATGTAATATATCTGTGAAACAAAATTCCACTGTATCTCCTAAATCTACTGAAATAAAAAAAAATTAATGGTTGTAAGCACAAAAAATGTGATTGTGGAGGGGTGCTTTCTGAGTCTTTCTGAGTCCATGTTTACTTGATAATATTTTTTCTATAAATTTAGCTGGACAAAAAAACAATCCTATGACACATAATGTTTTACACACAACTTGGAAAGTTTAGATTTATTATCTTAAAAAAATTAGTGTTGTAGAAGAAAGTCTGAGGCTGGCTTAATTTTCGTAAATTTAGAGGTACACTTTTCATTTTTTCTGTAGAGATTATTTTATAGAGATATTTATTTTATTTTTGAAATAAAGAACTTTTGCCTAGGTATAACTAACTGATTAGGTGTTAAATTTTTTCTTTCCTTCTCCCTTTCTCTCCCTCTCTCTCCTTAGCAAGCATGTGCAAGCATGCACACACACACACACACACACACACACACACACACACAGTTTATCTTTAAAAGGTCGATTCTTAAATTGGGGGAAATTTATGCTATATGTAGTTATTCTGTACTTAATCTTCTCTATTTGAAATTTCAGTTATGGGTACTATTGCTACATAACCCAAGGGTTATGCCTCTTTACATCTAAATCCTTCCACTTCTTAATAAATTTGATTATTAATAACCCAATTGTATGTTACTCAGAGTCTTTGCTCTGCTGCAGAATACAGTTAATTTATTAGTTATGAACTGGAGTAATGAATTTATTGTGCATGTGTATATGTGTACATATACACATGGGGTATATTACAAATATTTATATGTATCCATTTCTTGTCTCAGAAAGGTTTCATGATCACAAACAACAATTTTATACTATAGCAACTGTGAATGTGTTGACAATCTTTGCTCATGAGGTTTCTAAATGTGAAAGTATCTTAATGAACTTTATTTTCAAAATAACAATACAGAAAATTATTGCATCACTAACTAAAACAGAATCATTCATGTTAATTCTCTTCAGCATAAGTCTAAGATTTATTTACTTGACAATTACTTACTGGACATTTAGTAAATTCTAAGCATTTTTCTCAGTCCAAGTAATATAGCAGTGAACAATATAGATACACAGCTTACATGCCGGTGGTGGAGCATAGATGAAAAACAAGCCACACACACACACAAATGCTATGGAAAAAATGTATAATGAGGAAGAGAGTTAAGGAGTGTTGGTATAGATGAGTATTGCAATTTTTAATACAGTGATCAGGGAAGACTTCACCAAGGTGACTTTTGAGACTTAAAGGAGTGCTCAGATATGTAAAGTAATTAGCATTCTCTTCTAGGTATAATGCTGGGTATTACACATTAAGTGTATGTGGGGAAAATGTGTGTTTTGCTTCCAAAACACTATTCTTGTCTATAATCAACTTTTATAAAGATGTTAGTTTCCTACAATTGGTAAATGCAGTTAGGGAACATATATTTCAATATTATTGTGATTTCATTTAACAACATTGTCATTTGAATAATGATTACTTAATATACAGAACCATTCTTTAGACTGTTCATGCCATGAGCCACTTAGGCATTTAAGTGCACTCCTGAAAATTGTAAACTATGATTCAATGGATGCTTTGGTACCAGGCTAAAACCACTCTAGTCATAGTTATAGACTCTCTTGAACTTTCCTTCCCCAACTACCATTTACAAGAATGGAAAGGTTATAAAGTTCAACTTCAGTCAGTGCTGGAATGGACTTTTTAACTTTTGTCTATTCTTTCAAATAATTGTTTTCAAACACTTAAGTACCTCACCGTTAGAATCACAACAGTGTGCCAAAAAAAAAAAGGGCCAATATTAATTCAAGAAAAAAAAAGGGACTGCCATAGTATTTTAGATGTGTTGCAAAAGTTGCCCAACACGTATTTTCTGTGTATTATAGTCTGATTTCTATCAAAATGTACAAACATATTTATGTGGCTCTGTTTTTGATAAAGATAAAATGATTCCCTCTAAAGAGAAGGAAAGAAAATAAAAAAGTTAAAGAAGACAGAAAGCCCTCAGTTACAGTGTTCTGCTCCATATAGAGAGCAATATCTTTAATTACCAATCAGTGTTTTTGAATTAAATCTTATCAAGTGAAACAAAATCTAAACTACATTTCATTGAAAATTAGTGCACTCTTAATGAGAAGTGCAATTTGATAATTACAATTTAACCAATTGAGGAGCTTAATTGCATAAAAGCTATCTAACTGAGAAACTAAGAACTTAAAAGAGTATGCAGGCATACCTTGGATATATTGCGGGTTCAGTTCCAGACCACCACAAGATAGCAAATATCACAATAAAGAGAGTCACATAAATTATTTGTTTTTCCATTGCATATAAAAGTTATGTTACACTATCCTGTAAGCTATTAAGTGTACAATAGCATTGTGTGTCAAAAAATGTACATGCTTTGTTTAAAAAATGCATTATTGCTGAAAAGTGCTAATGTTCATTTGAGCCTTCAGTGAGTCATAATCTTGTTTGTTAGTGTAGAGTTTTATCTCTATGTTGATGACTGGTCACTGATCAGGGTGGTGGTTGCTAAAGATAGGGGTGGTTGTGACAATTTATCAAAATAAGACAACAAGGAAAGTTGCTGTATTGATAGACTTTTCCTTTCATGAAAGATTTCTCCGCAGCATGCAATACTTTTTGATAGCATTTTATCCACAGTAGAACTTCTTTAAAAATTGGAGTCAATCTTCTCAAACCTGGGATCTTCTTTATCAACTAAGTTTGTGTAATATTTTGATTCATATGTTTTCATTTCAACAATGTTCACAGCATCTTCACCAGGAGTAGATTCCATCTCAAAATATCACTTTCTTTTCTCATCCATAAGAAATCCTCATCTGTTGAAGTTGTATCATGAGATTGCAGCAATTCAGTCACATCTTCAGGCTTCTGTTATAATTCTGGTCCTCTTGCTTTTTACACCACATCTGGAGTTACTTCCCCTACTTAAGTCTTGAACCCCTCAAAGTCATCCATGAGGTAGAAGTCAATTTCTTTCAAACTTTTGTTAATGTTGATATTTTGACCACTTTTCATGAATCACAAATGTTCTTGATGATTAGAATGATAAATTCTAGCCATTACATAGAATGGTAAATCCTTTCCAGAAGTTTTTAAATTTACTTTACCGAAATCCATCAGAGGAATCACTATCTATGGCATCTATGGACATATGAACTGTATTTATTAAATAATGAGGCTTGAAAGCTGATATTCCTCCTTGATCCATGGGGTACAGAATGGATTTGTGTTAGCAGGTGTGAAAACAGCATTAATTTTCTTGTACATATTATCAGGATTCTTGAATGATCAGTTTCATTGTCAATAAACAGTAATATTTTGAAAGGAATCTTTTTTTCTGAGCATTAGGTGTGAACAGTGGGTTTAAAATATTATACAGTACACTTCACAGTTTTACCAAACAAACAAAGAAGAAGTCATACCTATACTACAGAAATTATTCAACAACATTGAGAAAGATGGTACCCTTCCTCATTCTACGAAGCCGATATCACTTTGATACCAAAGCCAGGAAAGGACACAACAAAAAAAGAAAACTACAGACCAATATCCTTCATGAATATAGATGCAAAAATCCTCAACAAAATTTTAGCAAATCAAATTCACCAGCATTTCAAAAAAATAATTCACTATGACCAGGTGGGCTTTATTCCAGAGATTCAAGGCTGATTCAGCATATGCAAATCTATAAATGTAATTTGCCTCATAAATAGAAGCAAGAACAAAGACCATATGATTCTCTCAATAGAGACAGAAAAAGCACTTGACAAAGTCCAGCACAGCTTTATGATAAAAAAATCTTAACAAAATAGGCATAGATGGGTCATACCTTAAAATTATCAAATCCAATTATGATAAATTCACAGCCAGTATCATACTGAATGGGAAAAAATTGAAAACATTCCCACTTAGATCCGGAACCAGACAAGGTTCCCCACTATCTCCACTACTATTCAACATAGTGCTGGAAGTTTTTGCTTGAACAATTAGACAAGAGAGGGGAATTCAGGATGTCCAAATGGGTGCAAATGAGACCAAACTCTCGTTTTTTGCCAATGATACAATATTATATCTAGAAAACCCCAAGGATTCAACCAAGAGACTCCTAAAATTGACAAATGAATTCAGTAAAGTATCAGGATACAAAATCAATACACACAAATCAGAGGCATTCATATACATCAGTAGCAGTCAAGCCAAAATTGTGTACCCTCATAATATCCTGAAATAAAAAAATAAAAAAATAAAAAATAAACACACACACACACACAAACATAATGCCTTTTAAAATAGAGTCAAAGAAAATTAAATATCTAGGAATACATTTAACAAAAGACGTGATGAGACATATACAGGGAGAATTACAAAACACTAAGAAAAGAAATTTTAGAAGATGTAAACATATGAAAAAATCTACCTTGCTCATGGATTGGTAGAATCAACACCATTAAAATGTCCATACTACCTAAAGTGATCTACAGAATTAATGCAATCCCTATTAAAGTACCATCATCATTCTTTACAGATCTAGAAAAAATAATTTTACGCTTTGTATGGAACCAGAGAAGACCTCGTATAGCCAAAGCAATCTTAAGCAAAAAGAACAAACTGGGAGGTATCAGTCTACCAGACTTCAAGCTGTACTACAAGACTATAGTAACTAAAACAGCATCGTACTGGCACGAGAATAGAGACATAGACCTTTGGAACAGGACTGAGAATTCAGAGATGAAACCATAGACATATGGTAATCTAATCTTTGACAAAGCCGACAAAATTATACATTGAATAAAAGATTCTCTTTTCAATAAATGGTGCTGGGAAAACTGGATAGCTACATACAGAAGATTGAAACTGGATCTCTGTTTTCACCTCTCACAAAAATCAATTCAAGACAAATAACAGACTTGAACCTAAGGTATGAAACCTTAAGAATTCTAGAAGAAGATGTTGGCAAGACCCTTTCAGACATCAGCCTAGGCAAAGAATTTATGAAGAAGATGCCCAAAGCAATCACAGCAGCAACAAAAATAAATAAA
>CAUYSK010076989.1:0-18832 GCA_963575035.1 Avahi laniger | reverse complement strand
AGTGAGTGCCGTGGCGTCAGCCTAGCTCACAGCAACCTCAAACTCCTGGGCTCAAGCGATCCTACTGCCTCAGCCTCCCGAGTAGCTGGGACTACAGGCATGCGCCACCATGCCCGGCTAATTTTTTCTATATATATTTTTTTAATTGTCCAGATCATTTCTTTCTATTTTTTTAGTAGAGACGGAGTCTCGCTCTTGCTCAGGCTGGTCTCGAATTCCTGAGCTCAAACAATCCGCCCGCCTTGGCCTTCCAGAGTGCTAAGATTACAGGCGTGAGCCACCACGCCCGGTCTGGATCTTTATCTTTTGTCCTTTATATATGTTACAAACATTTTTTTCAACCTATTACATGTATTTTAATTTAGCAATGATATTACTTGTCATAAAAATTAATTTTTCATTATTTTTGCCCTTTCCTTTATGATTTCTATAATGTTTTCCCGTGTGCTTTTCTCATATTTTTATTGTTTTATTTTTTATATTAAGGGCTTTTTAAAAAATAATCTTGTATTTATTTTGGGGTACGACAGGAGTTAAAAGTTTAATTTGTCCCCCAATTGATAGAAAATTATTTCAACATGATTTTATTTTGTCCTTTCCATTTTTGAGGAATATAGCATTTTTGTATATTAAATTTCCATTTATACATCTCCGAAACTATTCTATTCTATTCTATTTCATTAATCTAATCATGTAACCTTGTATTATAGTGCAGTTTTACTTATATTTCTTTTCTTCTTGAAATTTGGAAATATCTTTTCCCATATTAAATAATTTTTAGCCATATAGTTTAGATAATCTTTTTTTGGTTTTTCGTTTAACCTATCAATTTTGTAGAATTATAGTAATAGGTTTTTTAATGTTTAACTATCCTTACACTTCTAAGAAAATTCTATTTGGTGGTTGTTTTCATTCAAGACTGGATTAGACTTTTTATACTTTGTTTAAGATCTTTTCACTTTGAAGATTGACTGCTAGTTGGAGTACATAGCTCCAAATCTTTCTCTACACATTTGCATAAATGTTCTTATTACGTTTTGATATAAGGATGATACTAGCTTTTTGTATGGAGTTGGGAAGTTTTCCATCTTTTTCTATGCTCTGGAAACAGTAATACAATAGAGGAATGATCTGGTCTCTGAAAGTTAGAGGTATATACCCATGATGTTGCCTGGGCTAACTCTAATTTTAGAGATAGATTTTTATTTCTATAGTGATTATGATTACATTTTTAGTGATTATATTAAAAAATAACTGTTTGATTTTTAATTTTTTTTAATATTTTGTATAAGGTTTGCTGGTTTCATTGCTGTACTAGCCAGTGTATCTCCTGGGAATAGCATTCTGTGATCTTAGCACTTCTCCATCAATTATGCCACACAAAATAGCTCAATATAGGGATTATACTTTGAAGTAAAACGAGTACTAAGTCTTTCAGTGTTCAATTTCTTGGTATAATTTTTTTATTATTATTTGGTTTACTACTACTGCTGTTTTCAGAAAAGGAGAATTTTTTTAACCAACCCTCCCCCCAAATTAAGTGATGATTGTTTTAATTTTAGTATATTAGTGTTAAAAAATACAAATTTTACTTCCCTTATTTAACTAATAATAATTAACTATAAATTTTAAAATTGGCTTGATTAAAAATTAAAGTAGTTATAAAATGACACATTTTAAAAATAAATACATGCTTTCATTTCCACAAATTTTTCTGTGCTTTTGGGGTTCAGTTAACAAACTAACGTTAACATGCCAAATGTTATCACATGTCATGCCATGTGTGATTTATCATTCAACTTCAGCAACCCAGCTAGTGTATACCCTGTTCAAGGAGATGTGTTACCTGATCACAGTCTTGGATGTTGCAGAAAGGTTGAATTGTTTCTAAATTCTTACTCTCACTTTCTATGCTTGTTGACGTCCAGTAATAAAGAGTTTTTAGACTGGCACCAGCGTGTGAGCCAGTGTTCTGTAGTACTGCTCTAGGTCACCCCTTTAAGTTGTGGAGTCAAGATTCCAACCCAGGTGTGTGAGACTGTTCTCTTGCTTTGTCAGATGGGCACCTCTGGACTCCTTGGAATACCATACTCTGCGGTGACCAGCTATTACCCTAGCTCTTTCCGAACACACAGACTTGGAACAAGACCATCTGTGAGAGGCTCAGTCCTGTTGTAATCTTCTAAGTGGGGGCATCAGATCCCCTAGGTGATCATTTTGAGACTTATTTCCTAGATCATTGTTAGCTGGTGGCAAACCCTCATTTCCCTTTCCCCAGAGTCTAAAGCCAAAGACAATCCCCAGCTATTTTTTTTGCTAAAACTGGGTTCTAGTTCCTCAAGTCACCTTGGAGGAGATGTCAGAGAGATTCCAGCAGAGAGCAGAAAGCATTACCAGTGACAGTCAACTGGGCCCCTTGTTATCAATTTCTTAGTAACAGAACTATGAAAATGACTAGGCATTCCTCTCTTTATTCAACCCCCATCTACAGCTGATTATCTCCCCCCACCCGTGATTCTTCCCCTCCCCTATCATACAGACTGTTAGAAACTATGACACTTCTGCAAAAATTTTTTTAAAAAGCAGATTCACTGCAAATAACTGTAATTAAAAACTCTAAATTTTGATTATGTTTCATGTTTGGCAGGAACTGTTCATTATTCCTCTTATAATATCTAATAAGTATTTATTTTATCTGATAAAATTCCAAATATGTATTTAGGAGAGAGAATGAAATGCTGCTGACCAAAGTAGAGTCCTTTAGAATATTTAATTCAGAATGCCTTATTTCAAAGCAGTGGCCATTAGAAGTAAGAGGCTGTAGACAAATACCGAATTACTTCAAAAATAAGTGTGTGCCTCATCCCTCCTCTTTTTAATCATACAAATAATAAATATTATTGACAAAGTAGAAATTATTTTACTTAGAAGTAAAAGGAAAATAAGTTAGTTCACTCTAAATCTACCACCCAGAGGAAATCATTTACTGTATAACATGCCAGAAGTTTTGAGCAAATTTACCCATAAATATACTGGAAAAAAGTGTGTGTGCATTTGTAACTTGCATTTTTCACTTCATTTTCCCACGTCAGTACATACAGACCTACCTGATAATGGGCACATGGTATTCCATTGTGCGAGCGATTACAATTGATATAGTCATACTCCTGTTACCGGACATTTACATTGTTTTTAATTTTTCACAACTTTAAACACGCTGTGACAAAAATAATTGAAACACTTTGTTTTAAATATTTGGTGCCAATTATATAATGGATCTGTGTAAAAGGAGTATAGGCTTTTATGAGCTCTGAGTCATGAGGTCAGTTGATGTCATTCATTTTACTTTATGCTTCAGAACTTCCATTTTATAACACAAAACAACAAACGAACAAATCTCAAGGTTACAACTACTCACTCCCTGTATCTGGAACCTGAAGGTGAGTTTGCAGTTGGGCAAACCTAGGCCCCAGCTGCTCTCACCCCAACTTGTCCACCTCACATTCTCTTATCCTGTTACTGTCTGTCCTGAATTTTTATATCAAATTTTGTCTCCTTATCAACTAAAAGGTAAAAAAATCAAATCAGGGGCTTTATATACAGGCATACCTTGTTTTACTGCACTGTGCTTTATCATATTTCACAGATACTGCATTTTTTACAAATTGAAGGTTTGTGGCAACCCTGTGTCGAGCAAGTCTATCAGTACCATTTTGCCAACGGCACCTACTTATTTCCTGTTTCTGTATTATATTTGGGTAATTCTCACAATATTTCAAATGTTTTCATTAGTATATTATATTATAGTGATCTGTGATTGGTGGTTTTTAATGTTACTATTGTAATTGTATGGGAGTGCCACTAACTTTACCCACAAAAAATGGCCAATTTAATCGATAAATGCTGTGTGTGTTCCGACTCCTCCACAGACCAGCAGTTCTTCATCTTTCTTCCTCTCCTCAGGCCGTCCTGTTCTCTGAGACACAACAATATTGACATTAGGCCAATTAATAATCCTTCAATGGCATCTAAGTGTTCAAGTGAAAGGAAGAGTTACATTTCTTTCACTTTAAATCAAAACCTAGAAATGATTAAGCTTAGTGGCGAAGACAAGTCAAAATCCAAGATTTTGTAACAGTTGGCTAAGTTGTCAATGCAAAGGAAAAGTTTTTGAAAAAAAATTATAAGTGCTACTCTAGTGAACACATGAATGATAAGAAAGTGAAACAGACTATTTATTACTGATAATGGAGAAAGTTTTAGTTATCTTGATAGAAAATCAAACCAGCCACATTTCCTTAACTCAAAGCCCAATCCAGAGCAGAGATCTAACTTTCTTCAGTTCTATGAAGGCTGAGAGAGGTGAGGAAGCTGCAGAAGAAAAGCTTGAAGCTAGCAGAGCTTAGTTCATAACGTTAAGGAAAGGAGCTGTCTCCAAAACATAAAAGTGCAAGGTGAAGTGGCAAGTGCTGATGTAGGAGCTTCAGCTAGTTATCTAGAAGATCGAGCTAAGATAAAAGATGAAGCTGACTACACTAAGCAACAGATTTTCACTGTAGATGAAACAGCCTTCTTTAGAAAGAAAGTGCCATCTAGGGTTGTCATAGCTGGAGAATAGAAGTCAATGCCTAGCTTCAAAGCTTCAAAGGACAGGCTGACTCTCTTGTTAGGGGCTAATGTAGCTAGTGATTTACCATTCTGAAAATCCTAAGGTCCTTAAGAATTATTCTAAATCTACACTGCCCGTGCTCTCTATAAATGGTATAAAAAAGCCTACATGGCAGCACATCTGTTTATAGCATGGTTTACTGACTATTTTAAGCCCACTGTTGAGACCTACTGCTCAGAGAAAAGATTCCTTTCAAAATATTACTGCTCACTGACAATGCACCTAGTCACCCAAGAGCTCTGATAGAGATGTACAAGGAGATTAATGTTGTTTTCGTGCCTGCTAACAAAACATCCATTTTGTAGCCCATGAATCAAGGCATAATTTCAACTTCAAGTCTTATTATTATTTAAGATACATTTTATAAGTCTACAGCTGTCATAGATAGTGATTCCTCTGATGGATCTGGACAAAGTCAATGAAAAACCTGGAAAGTATTCACCATTCTAAAAGCCATTAGAAACATTTGTGATTCATTGGTGGGGATCAAATATCAACATTAATAGGAGTTTGGAAGAAGTTGATGTCAACTGTCATGGATGACTAATGGGCTCAGTACCTTAGTGGAGGAAGTCACTGCACATGTGGTGAAAATAGCAAGAGAACTAGGATTAGAAGTGGAGCCTGAAGATGTGACCGAATTGCTACAATCTCATGATAAAGCTTGAATGGATGACGAGTTGCTTCTCATGGATGAGCAAAGAAAGTGGTTTCTTGAGATGGAATCTACTCCTGTGAAGATGCTGTGAACATTTTTGAAATAACAACAAAAGATTTAGAATATTACATAAACGTAGTTGATAAAGCAGCAGCAGGGTTTGAGAGGATTGACTCTAATTTTGGAAGAAGTTCTACTGCGGGTAAAATGCTATCAAACAGCATCGCATGCTACAGAGAAATCTCTCATGAAAGGAAGAGGCCATCAATGCAGGAAACTTTATTGTTGTCTTATTTAAGAAATTGCCACAGCCACTCAACCTTCAGCAACAATCCCCTGATCAGTCAGCAGCCATCAACATTGAGGCAAGACCCTCCACCAGCAGAAAGATTAGAACTCACTGAAGTCTCAGATTACCATTAGCACTATTTGGCAATAAAGTATTTTTAATGAAGCTATGCACGTTGATGTTTTGGATATAATGCTATTGTATACTTAATAGACTACAGTATGGTGTAAACATACCTTTTACATGCACCGGGAAGCCAAAACGTTTGTGGGATTCACTTTATTGCAATATTCGCTTCATTGCGGTGGTCTGGAACCAAACCTGCAATATCTCCAAAGTATGTCTTTACTCACAGCAATGTAGCAAACAAATAATTGAGTGCTCACCTTCTGGGAATACTGAGGTGAATAATGGGAGAGGAAGCTAATATTTATCAAATGCTTTCTCTGTGTCAGATTTTAAAAATATTCATTATTTTACTCAGTTGTCACAATGCCTCCGCAAAGCCGATGCTCCAGATGAGAAAACTGAATTTTGGGGAAGTTGTGTGACTTAGTCAAGATAAAACCTAGTAAGTGACAGGAACAAGCGGGGCCCAGGGTGTCGTGGTTTTACTACACCCCCTTCCTATGGATGAGCACAGTCCCTACCCTCAAAGAATTCACTAAATAGTGGCATATGGAAGAAGTTACGTGTTAGCCATAATTCATTTGCCTACACACCTCTGTCACTTGCCTGTTTACCTTTCTCTAGTTTGTAAAAATCTTTTAAAATACTTTTTTCCTTAACTTATTATTTTAGTTTCTTTTTCTTTTTTCTTCATCCTCCATTTTGTGGTCAACATATACCTTTCTTTAGTTTTGAAGAGGAAACTCAAGTAGTTCTTTACTGCAAGGAAATGCTATTCTGAAGTGGGACTTAAACTAAAATTACAACGAAAATATGTTTGTGTGGACCAAAACTGCACGCAATAGTAAGTGATGTATCCCTGGAAGATAGGCTTTTTCAAGAATTATAAAAACAATTTCAAAAATCACCCTAACACATGTGGTTATAAATTGTTCAATGATGAAAATTTAAAAAAACCTATCACCACCATCCACCAACAACAAAAAGAATAATTTACTCACCTCCTTCCAAGGTTCTACACTGCCTGTGCTCTCTATAAATGATACAAATAAGCTTACATGGCAGCACATCTGTTCATAGCATGGTTTACCGGATATTTTAAGCCCACTGTGGAATAGGCTCAGATGAAGTCGGGAACTAATCAGCGACCCTAAGATTGTTTAAAAGGGTCAGTTTATTTTAATAAGTTGGGAAACACTTTTGGTACATGATGATATTTTCCTTTCAGCAACCATACCTCAGCAAATGTGCTTAGGTATATATATATATATTTAAAGCAAGACACTTACTTCAGACCTCCCTTGAGGAATTTGCTGCCCAGGAGTCAGAGAGGGGCCCTGCTGAGCCCTCCTGGAAGGAGAGTGTCTCAGGCGCCCTTATCCATATCTCTGTTTCTTCACCGCTTCAGACTTTCCCGCTGGAAGGAAACAGCTACATTTAGCTGGAGGAAGAGATGCCTTTCAAGTAAGATAATAGCCTGTTCAAGTTCTATTTGAAAAGCAAAACACAAACAAATAAGAATTTTTTTCTCCTCTTTAACTCTAGCGATCAGAAATAGTACCGCCAAATGAGAGTTGTAGATAGACAACATTTGTCTCAAAAGAGAGTGAAAGGTACCAAAGCTCTGGTATGGTGAAAAGAGGTCCAAGGTCAAGATCAGACATTTCTATTTCATGTCCTCCTCCTAATAATCAGGGGAACTTGGGCAAACTTCTTAACCTGTCTGGACCTCAGGTTGTTTATCCAGGTAACAGTGAAGAATGCTTGCCCCACCTACCACTCAGGATTGCTAACCATGATGAAATTAAACAATGTATGTGAAAGCCATCTGTGAACGTTGGGTGGGATATACAATTTGTTATCGTTGTTACAGTTGATATTATTAGCTTCACAATGCCTGATCTGACTCGGCACTTGGTTACAACTTGTTTTGTTGTTTTAGTAACATTCCCATAGCCAAGAGCGGTAGATTTGGAGCTCTCTGCGTTCTGGCTGGCACATTATGTGAACCTGGTGAAAAATGATGGCTGATGACCAAAAAGAGGAATGTGAGAAATTTGTGGGCTGCCCACCTCCAGCCTGGATTTATCATTCCCACCCTGCTGGCCAGATTCTCTCTGAAGTGGTGACCCTTATATGTCAACAGAAGTCTCTGTGCTCAGAAAAGAAGAAAAGAAAGAAGATTCCTTGAACTCACATTAACATTAGAAGTGGACACACACACACCAAAAAACCCAAAGCAAGGATGAGACAAAGCACATGTCAGCTGGTCTGCAATCCCCAGGGAACCAGGACGCGGCAGCCAGCCCAGTGGTATGCTTTTTTGGGGGAGGGGATGGCGTTGGGGGGTTAGAAAGACCTCTTCTCACAGGTGGATGGGCCAGGAGACATTGGCTTGGCCAGACTGGTCTAGGTTGAGATCTGGAGCGGAAGGAGAAGTACAGATTCTTTGGCCTAATGCATCTTCTGGGTTTTCACATTCTCCAGAGTATTCTGCCTAGGAGTTGGTCAGGTACGCTTGATGCAGAATTCTTTCCCTGAGCTGTTTCCGAAATTTCACAGAATAAGAAAGTGACCTCTTCAGGCAGCAGATGAGCTTCTGGACTTGGGCTTAAGAAAGGTCCCTGTACTCAGAGAAGGGCATGGCAGGTATGGTCCCACTGCTACGTGAGCTTTGCGGCTGAGTGTCTGGGAAACGTTTGTATTGGCAGTCTTTCCTTTTAAATTAACTTCTTGGACTATTCTGCCTGTCTTTCTTTCTCTTTCCTCTCTTTCTACATTCCTTTCCCCCTCATCCTTACCTATTTTCACTTTTCAGAATCTCACTCTTCTTTCCTTCCTGTTTCTTTCCTTTACTTAGTAGAGATACACCTTCTGCAAGTGCGTTAACTGCTTTGTGTCCCATTTTCCTTCTCTGTAAAATGAGAATAAGGATCCTCACTTACTAGAGGGTAGAGGAAGATTATATACTTGTTGGTTCTCTTTCCTTCCTTCTCTTGTCTTTTCCTTATGAGCTTATCTTTAAAATCTCTTCCATTTTATTCTCCTCTATTTTTCTTTCCCCTTTTTCTTCTTTCTTTCCTTCTCTCCCTCTCCCTCTCTTCCGGACGTGCAAAGCTGTCTCTCAATCACTCAGCTTTAAGCTTACAGTAAGCCACCTTGGCACATTCCACGGTATCATCTAGCCACCTGTCCTCTGGTGCTGTGGCAAGCAATGTGTCTGTCATGAGCAGGCCTTTCGGAATTGAGGGTAGACCTCCATTTACCTGTGTTCTCATACCAGGGTTGCTGAACTCTAGACAATTATAGATGCGGAGTGTGATTTGATGGTCTAAATCTCATCCTATGCTCAACTGCAAATGGTGGCATTTTCTTTTTCAATGCAAACTAACCAAAGAAGAGGTATGCTGGAAGTCTTACAAACCACTAGAATTATTTGGTTCTTGATACAGTCAAAAGGTCTCTCCCTTTTGAGGATGTAGCCTGCAAGAAGACCTTTTGATTCCCAACAACAAATCTAACTCCAGCCCTCTCATAACTACCTCTCAGTGTCCAATTCATTGGAACTATAAAACCTTGACCATTTTTATGTACCTTAGGAAAAAAATGGGATAGATTTTTAATTGAAATGATTCAAACATTCAGGGAGGCGTTCTCTGCCAGGAATAATATACCCTATTGAATCGGAAAGTGAGCCTTCATGGTTAGAGCTGGCTTGGACCACTCAGCTTTTGTTCATCCTATGCTCCTATCACATCTCGGGTGCTGAACTGGGTACCGAAGGAACAAGAATGGGCAAGCAATTTTTTTGCTCCTAAGCAGTCCCAATCTAGTAGGAGAGAAAGCAGGTAAATGGACATTCTCTCTACCTGTGCTACAGGTAAACCCAGCATCTGGGGAGAGCACTAATGGTGGTGGGCATCTTCTCTACCTGTACCTGAGGTAAATCTAGGATTTGGGGGACATACTCATCGTGGTGACGACTGTCCCAGCCTGGAGGTGTTGAGGGGGAGGGACTTCCCAAAGAGAAACACCTGACTTGAACCCAAACGGGAATGTGGAGACATTAGATTTGAAAAGGTACTGGGCAGGGGAGAGAGAATTTTCCAGCGGGAAGGAGCAGTGTGTTTCCAGACTAGGACACGTGACCGAGAGAATGGTGCAAGTGGGGGTTCAGCTGAACAGGCTCCTCATGACAGGAGTGGTGAGTGTGGAGGCAGGGACGGGCAGGAGCTAGAGAGGGAAACGGAGGCCAGGGAGCCTTGACTGTCACGGGAAGGTGTTTGAACATTTCCTGACGGCATGAAGGAACCCTTAAGGACTGTTAAACAGAGAGAGAACATGACCGTGCCTGTCGCTTTAGGAATCTCACTCCTAGCTTCAATACAATCATCGACTGCAAGAGAGATGACTGGACACAGGAGTCACAGGATGGTGACTCTCAGCCTGGCTGCACCTGGAATCGCCCAGGCAGCTGTAAAAAGTACGGATGCCTCCATTCCACCCACGGAGACTCTGATATAATTGGTCTGGGATGTAGTCTGGGCTTTGGAATTTTTAAATTCTTCCCAGGGGACTTTCATGGGTAGCCAAGTCTGGGAACCACTGATTTAAGAGGTGCAGAAATGAAGGTACTGGAGGACCGTTAGGCCGGCTGGGCGTGGGCGGGACCATGTTCCAGCGCTTCTTGAAAAACATGTTTTTTTTCTTCTAGCAGTAGTTAGGAGATCAAGTCTTGACCTTGATGTCCAACTGTAAGCGGGGTCTCAAGTGACTGTACAAAGCCTGAGTCTTTCATTGATGGGAAGTGGCTAAATGTCAAGGATGAGTTGATCGGTGACAATTGGGGTAGCTGAGATGGGGAGGGAATGACATAATGGACTCAGAATAAGAGTTATTATATTTCTGAATTAGCATACATATATAACTACTTATCACTCCCCTCCCCTTCCCACACAGGGCCTTAATTCACCTAAATTTGGCCTTAATTTTCTTCCTTAAATTGACTGGGATTGGACAGAAACAATCTAAATAAACCACATAGCAAGTTTTATACATAGCCTGCCCAAACTATGGCTAATTTGTGAACAACCAAAACAACAACAACGGAAAAACAGCTTTTATTTTAAACTTCAAAAAAGATTTATTCAGTTTCTCTCTTTTGTTTTTCCATCATTGTTTTTCCATGGAGAGCACAATGCCATACCGCACGCTCCACATTTCACCGTTTCTATTTAGCCCTTCTAAGAATTACTCAGCCTGAGAACACTGAGAACATTTGGGCACGTCCAAATACCATGGAGTTAACCCCTCCATGCGAGGAAGGGCTCCCCTGGCTTCACAGCAGTGGCTTTGCCGGGAGCTGCGTTGTTTCAAAAGCCCTTAGTGTCGGCTGAGATGATGTGACTTAGGGGTTAAACACAGTTTGCAATTTCAAAAAAAAAAAAGCATGATTTGTTGAAAGAGGCTCCTGAAGAGGAGCATGTGAGTCTGCAATGGTTTGCAACATCTGAGAAGGTGGGAGTGCAAGCTCAGAGGCCCTCAAAACCTCGGATTTCGGCCTGGAATCAGGAGAAAGACTCTATTGGGGTTTCTATGACTCTTGTCAACGTGTAAGCCTTCCTGTTGAAACCCCTGACAGTACCTTTGACAGCATGTTATTATCTTACAATAAAACCTGTCCCCAACCCCCCAGTCCTGCTGCCTCCTCTGGTTTCTAAGAAGGTGTCAAACAGTTAACGGTGGGGGGATGGATAGTTAAAAAGCAGATTCTAAAAGCAAAGTTCCTGGTGACTTGACTCTTTCAAGGGGCTAGGTTGAGCTCCAACTCCCTAATTTTATTTTATTTTTTTGGTTTTCACTGGAGTTGAATTAACAACAGCAAGAGAACGCCTCCAGGTTTACAGTTGTATGGCTTATTGTGTATATGTCCTATAAAACCAAAAACCATATGGAGAATTCTGCTTTCTTGGCTTTTTGTGTGTGTGTACCAGGAAGCAGTAAAATGTTTTGAGATGCTATTAAGTCCTTAAGTTACAAAATCAAGATTCCACCTTAAAAATTTTCCATACTGTACGTCGTTGCATAGCCTGGGGTGCTGAGTGCCTGCCAAATATCTATCAGAGAGTGATTTATGATATATGATATGGTCCCCAGCCCAAGTGGAGGCTGCGTAGTTGAAACACGAGAAAGGGGAGGCCTTGCTTTCTCGAAACCACGATGACTGGTTTCTGTTTGGCTTTTCCGAGAGAACATACAGTACAAAACGTGCCACATTTTACAGCACCGAAAACTTATGTAAGAAACAAAACACAATTCAGCTAAAAACACTTAATTTCTCTTTGCCGTGTGTTAAGGAATGATTGAGTGGCTGTTTTCTTTTTCCTCCCTTCCTCATCCCCACCCCTACCCCCGCTTGCAGCACATCCACTGAGCTCTGAAATAGAATCGAACGGCTCTGTTCTGGCAATTAAAATATTTTAAAATGAAACCTCAACTCCGTATTTTCAATATTTCATGTGCTTTCCATTCTACTATGACTAAGAATGTATTGTGATTTCTGGGGTTTTCTGTTCTGCAAATGTTTCCTTTGCAGCTGCGAAGAAGTACAATCTCCCATATGGCTTTTAGGACAGTCTGCAGTATGCTCAGATAAAGCAATATGGACCAAAAAAGGAAGGAAAAGAAAAAAAAAACGCAACCATTTTTCCTTCATATCAAAACCTCTGTGGCTTGTAACTCGGCATTCTGGGTTACTGCCACGCAAAGGACAGTGTGATTATTTGGCTTTCAAAAATACTGTCTGTAGTGATATTGCTACAGGTTGTTTTAATAGCCTATCAGTGAGTGCTGAGGGTTTTTTTTATTGGTGTAAACGTTTACTGCTTTTTTCTACATATAAAAGAAGTCTATGCTCACTGAAGAAAATTGGCTAAGTACAGAGCAGTACATTAAAGACCGTGTACAATGACCCATCTGGTTTTCCAAGTTACCTTATTTCATTTTGTTCCAATGTCATTATATATTCTTTGAAAATGTGATTTTGAATGTTTCCATAATTTACAATAATATCACCATATATTTAGCTGTTTCCTTATTATAAGACATTTATGGTATTTACATTTTTAATGGAAATATTATAAACAGCAACGTGATAACTCTGTCTATGGAACTTTGGCCATATTGCTGTTTACTTCATTTGGATAGCTATTCCATAACTGGCATTACTAGGTCAAAAATTATGAAACTATTTTAGTAATCTTGCTACATAGTCTGCATTGGTTTGGAAAGTCTATACTGTATGTTACTGTCATCACTATATGTATTTGAGTACTCTGGTAGTTGTAGCTTTTTAAATCTTTACCAATTCAATACATATAAAATTAAAAAATTAGTTTTAATCAGCATTATCTTAATTATTAAAACAATGTATTTTTCCCTTATATGTAGTCCATTAATTCTGATCTTTTACTGGCCTGGTTTAATAAGTTTTCCCCAAACCCACATTCTGTATAACAGAAATTTCTTTTGAAAACTCTCAGGATATACATTTCCTTGTAATAATGCAGGAATTAATTTTCTATTAAGGCAGCTGAGTCCTGTATGGAAATCTGGCCAGAACTCGAAACGGTGGTTCCAAAACTTGGGGTGTCTTAAACTCACATGTCAATGTAACTGAGGATCTAGCCAGTGTTCCCAGCACAAGCTGTTCTGTAAGCACTATGCAAGTGCTGCTTTCCTGGTAGCTTTCCCTGACAGCGTGTTGATGTTCCAGAGATACGCTGGGGTGTGCTGCTTTTTGTTCTTCATTCTGCTCATGAACTCATAACCATTTCACAAATGAGTTTCTTGAAAGTAGGATGCTTTCAATAAGACATTTTTGGATCATGTTTATCTGTCTTATCTCAAAATTGTTCCTATGGAAGGCTTGCTTTCCATGACTTGCTTTCATGTACCAGAGTTATTGCTAGTTTGTCCCTAATACTTTGTTGACAGTGTAAAAGTGGCCATCAGAGTCACTTTAAAGCCAGTCCTGGAAATGTCTCTCAAATTTCTCCTGGTTTTCTATTTAAGTTACAATTTAGTGAGCACCTATTACATGCCAGGTACATTTCACACTTGATCTCATTTAAACTTCTTTACAATCCAGTAGAGTTCAGATAGTGATGCATTGTCACAAGTAAAAAATAAGCTCTGAGAGATTAAGTCATTTGCCCAGGGACATAGAGATTATAAACAATACTTGATAAACACACAGAGATTCAAAATTCCCACTTAGTAATTGTATGGAGGCTGTAGGAACAGACATGTCAAGAGCTCTCAAGGTAACTATTGAGTGACTCAAAAAGACAATTGGGGATCTTTTAAGTATTTACATGCAGGAAAACTCTTTTACCTACTCCCTGAAGAACATATATCATAGTGTTCATTTTTCAAACTTTTTGCTTTAGATTAATCATTAGTGAGAGTCTCCAACATTTCTCAGATCCTATACAAACCCTGAAAGAATTACAGAAATGTATCCAGTGACTTCAGACTGTTGGATTTATCCTATAGGTTTGCTTGAGCACCTTGAATTTCTATCCATATATGTCTTGCAAATTCTTTTGCTTTATGGCTTAGTAGCAAGGCATTTACCCTCTGAGCAGTCCAGTCCAGGTGTGGCCATAAAAACAGGGGTTGATCATTTATGAAAGCTGACCATGGAATATGCTAAAGGTGCTTTGAGGACATGCTTTTAGTATCCACTCTTAGAAACCTGTATTTCAACTTCCCTAGGGCTTGTGATTTTAAAGATCAGGCTTCCTAGCCTCTTCAGCCTCTGCAAGCTCAGATAACTTGTTGCTATTTTTGAATATAAATGGACCTTATTAGGCATTAAAAGAACTGCCCAAAGGTTTTTTCCCCTTTCTCATTTTGGTGTTTGGATTGTCAGCGGAAGTCTTGAGCTTTGAGACTTGGCAAGGCAATGCCTTCAAACAAACATCCTGTGGACAAAATTGTCAGGCCCAGCACTCGGTGTTCCAGGATGATTGACAGGAAGCAACATGTGCTGTGAGGAGGGAGGATGGACGCTCTGAGCAGGGTGGCTTCCAGTTCCCCCAAACAATAGCCAGGCTCCCAGGGAGCCTCACACCTTCTTTTTCCCATCTGCTGGAGTGGAAGCTTAAATGCTTGGTCATGGTGGGAGTTAGGGAAGATGTGAGCTGGGCAGGAGGTGAAAGGAACTCTGCTACTCAACCCAATGATTACAAACAACATTTTGGGACAGGAACATGTAGATATGTAGATATCTGGGATGGAAGCTTGAATCGGGGCCAAAAAGGAGCCATTCAAAGAAATTGTCACCAGCCAAAGCTAACACTGGTCACTCTGGGGAATAGGGCTTGATGAGCTGAGCAGAAGTGAGGAGAGATCTTGAAGGGTGAGAGGAAGCGAAATGAAACTGACATGTAAAAGAAGATGGGCATTTAAAAAATTCCAGCTATGTGCTAGGATTTTGCATGTATTTTTGCATTTAGTCCTATTTCAGGTTTTAGAGGCAAGTACTATATTAATACTTTCAGATAATGAAATTGAGGCTCTGAGAGGTTAAATAAAGTTGTCCAATGTGACAAAGTTAGACCATGGCACAACTGGTATTTGAGTCCCAGTTTTTGGGCTCCCCAAATCCATGCATTTTCTTCTATCACCTTTCTTCCCTGAACTTGTCCAAGTCCTGTCTTCTTCCTCTGCTTCAGTCCTGGCAGGAAATATGTAGAAGAGAATTTAGCTCTCTAGCTTAATCTCCTACAGCTTCTAATTTATATCTTCCATTCCTGTCTTCCCAAACCTTTCACCATTGTCTGAATCATCTGGTGCTTTCATATCTCCGGGGCTTTGCCATGTTATTTCTTCCACTGTAATGACTTTCTCTTCCTTCACCCTAATACAACCTACCACTCACACCTCAAAGTACCGTTCAAATACCAGCTTCTTCGTATGGCTCATGTATCTCACTGTCTCTCGCTTTCCCAAATAGGATCAGTACCTTCCTAACACTAGTCTTAACAGTAATTTGCATCTACTTCTGTTATAATTATCACGTTACTTGGAATCTGAGTATCCCTAATTATTACCAAACGATAAGTCACCACAATAAAAAGTCACCTTAAAATTTAGACTTGTCTTTTGAATGACTTGATAATGCTCCATTTAGATAACTATTAGGCTTCAATCCTAATATTCATAGAGGGACATCTCTTTCTCTTTCTATCTCTGAGAGTCTTGAATAGGTTCCTTACCAGATTTCATGAATTAATACAAAAAGAAAGAGTGGGCAGAGATATTGGAGGAGCCAGAGGGAAGGGACTCCATGGCTAATGCCTGTCTTTCTTTCTCCCTCCCTTCTCCCTCCCTCCTTTCCTTCCTTCCTTCCTTCCATAATTATTATCACATATGAGTTTTGTGCCAGGATAGATACTGAGGATACAATGGTGGGTAGAATCTATACTTTTTCTGCCCCTGTGAGGCTAGAGCCCATTAAGGAAGACAAACATTGCAAATACAACACATAAAATATACAATTGTGAACTGTATTATGACACTATGAATAAAAGGCCAAGGGACTACATAAACATAGTTTGGGTGGACCTGACCCAGTCAGCAGATCAGGTGGGTGGTGGCTGACCCTCTAAAGTGAACTTTCAGAGAAAAGAGCTAAATCAATCTGAAAGGTGACCATGTGGCCATTGGGCCTCTAAAGGCAAGTTGTTGCTATTGCTGATAGAAGACAAGGTGTGAAGGGAACTCCTCTCCCACCAGGGAGAAGAGAGATGACAGTTTCATAAGTGAATGCTCTATTTTTGTCACTTCCAGGATTTTTATCATATGGTGGGATCTCACAATAGGAAAAAAATAGAAAAGTGTCCACCTCATATTCTCAGAATAGGAAGAATAGCAAGAATAGCCCACCTCATATTCTTTCATGCTCAGTCAGAAAAACAGTAGAACATTGAAAGTTGATGATGAAATTCATAGATTTTTTTCAGCTTGCGTTCACCTGAAAATTCCCCACAGCTATATAAAGTCTGCATTTGTGATATATACGTATGTATGAATACACACATATATGTTATATACGATTTTCTGTTTATTAAACTTCTCCCCTTAACTTCGTAGCAAGACTCATTGTTGTTTCATATATTCTTAAAATTGCTGTATGGAGGGAAAATGGGGGTTGGTGGCAGAGATAAGTAGAGGTGGCCGAATAGGCCACTCAGAATTATCCCATGAACCAAAATACTTATAGGCAATTCACTAGAGGTTTCATAGACTACAGTTCTACATGCGAACTTGCCACGTGGGGCTCCATGCCCTTATCTGGCTGTGTGCGCCTTGCAAGGAACTTATGATTTGGAGAGGCCCAGTGGCTAGAGTGCCAGAGGCCAACACCGGAGCAGAGGTGACATTTCCCAAGACACTAAAAGCTGGCGAGCTCTTGAACTGCATGCTTTGGGAAGTCACAGAGATGGGATTCAATCATGTAGTCACATGCACCGTGGAACCTTTATGAGGCAGAGGCTGCCTGCCAGATGCCCATCTCCCTTTCTTCCTCTCTTCCTTTCTTCCTCTGAAGTGCCGATTTTGGCGAATTGTAGAGAACAAACTGGGGAAGCTATATTGTATTTCCTTTGGTATTTGCAATGGGTTGTGACACATCTAGATTTGTAAAAATTTACATTCTCAATATTTCTGTTCATAGAACAAAGTTAAAATTCCATCCCTTGGCATTCAAAACTTCATACCCCTAGTTCTGATCTGCCCTCCTAGCCCCATCTCCCCTCTCCCATCTGACTCCCCCTGTGCTAGGCAAGCTCCTCTCCTTGTTCTTGGAATAATACTGCTCCCTTTGTTCCTGTTGTTACATCTACCAGGGCTGGCCTACCCCTTGCTCACTCACTCCGAATTATTCACCTGCCTCCAGTCTATCATCTCAAAAGGCCCTACCCGTGTCCTGCTGCCTTCCTCTTTTCTGGACTCACAGCACCGTCAGCTTATCTGGCAATGCACCCTGTGTGCGTTTGTGAAAAAGCTTGTTTGTCACATTGTATCGTTGTGGAACTCATGCTATTATTTTATTTTTCCACTCTATATTCTCCACTGTCTCCTGATTTCCATAAGAGCCTGGGACCTTGTCTTTTATATTTTTATATAAAACAGATAATGCTGTTTGAAACTCTGCATTATCTCAGCAAATCATATGTCTTTAATAAATCACTTGTTTATTTATTGAAGAGATTATTTTCCTTACTTAAACTTTCAGACAAGGGGGCCAAGGAGGAGAGAACTGATATCTATTGATAAGATACATTTATCAGGCACAAGGCTAAAATTTTTGTGATACAATCTTACTTAATCCTTTCCTAGACTGGGTAAACTAATTATATTTTTACATCTATTTTACAGATACAGATGTTTCACTTAGAAGTTTTGTGCGGTTTGCCTAGGATCATACAGGGTTTGTGTCAAAGCTTGGTTATCTTTTTCCCTACAAAAATGTATTCATTGAAATATTCATGGAACGATGTTCATTGGGTACCTTTATGTGTCAGGAAGTAGGGAAACAATGATGCGTAGAAATCTACCCAGCCCCTCATTAGGTGAGAGGGAAAATACATGCAAACCAATGACCCACATAAATGCAAAGTTGCAAATGTGGAAAGTGCTAGGATACAGAGATCCATCTATTAAGAGAGTGTACATTTGATCTACTTGGGGAAGGAAGGAAACATTTCCTTGCTGAAATCATACCTGAG
Organism: Avahi laniger; assembly: GCA_963575035.1. Taxonomy (NCBI): domain Eukaryota; kingdom Metazoa; phylum Chordata; class Mammalia; order Primates; family Indriidae; genus Avahi; species Avahi laniger. Next base: position 290 of record CAUYSK010076989.1, on the reverse strand, counting down.
CTGGATATGTAGGATGAGTAAGAGTTAACTAAATGAAGAGGGAAGGAAGACCATATCCAGAGAGACCAGCAAATGCAAAGGCTCTGTGGTAGGAAGAAGCCTGGTAAGTAAGAAATACCAAAAGATTTCAATGTGGTTGGATTGTGTGTGTGTGTGTGTGTGTGTGTGTGTGTGTGTGTGTGTGAGAGAGAGAGAGAGAGAGAGAGAGAGAGAGAGAGAGAGAGAGAGAGAGAGAGAGAGAGAGAGAGAAAGAAAAAGAGAGATTAGGTGTGAATCTATATATATAAGTA
>CAUYSK010076988.1:0-20694 GCA_963575035.1 Avahi laniger | reverse complement strand
TTTCCAAATGCTGACTGTATTTATCTTGTCTCAGACCAGTAACAAACTTTGCTTATCACCACCAATCGGTAAACCACACTTTGAACCCTAGAGAATGTTCCATTGACAATTGCAATAGGTGGGCATAAAGTGTCATCAGGCAACCCTAGGTCTTAGGATTTGAGGCTCAACTAATGTCTGACATAAAATAGTCACCTGGTAAGGGCCGTATGAGCCACTGAAGGAAAGTAATCACCATTGGAAAACTGAGGTTGGAGCAGAAAAGTGAAGAGAAATGCAGTTGAAAGATCTTAGAGAAAACAATGTATGACTAATTCAGAAATAAAAGCAAGTGTTATCAAGATATTGAGAAACTGAATATACAGACACCAGCCAGACCATATGTAAAAATAGAACTTTGATCCACAACCTGCTCAAAAAACCAACCCCTTATCTAATAAACAACTCAGGAAGCCAGACTTGCAAGGAGCCAGATTTCTATCTTTTGTGACAATCTAGGAAACTAAACAATACCTTACATAACAGTCAGCCCCAAATGACCAAGACTTGATTAATAACTGACAGCTTCCCTAATTTTTGTCCCCACTTCCAACTTAGGACCAATCAGAGAAAGCAAAATATGCACCCCTAACTAATCTCACAGGATGCTCTGCTTCTAGCCAGGCCACCTACAGCTTTCCCATGTCACCAGCCTCCAATCAGGGCATACCTGAAGCCTTCCCTTTGTTCCACTATCCAGCTTTCCCCTCCTCTCTGCATTTGAGCCTCTGCCAAAACAGAAGTGATGATAGCTGACTCCCTGGTTATAGCAAGCTCAGAGTAAATACCCTTTGTCTTCTCATTTGGTTGGTCTTCATTTATTTCCACAACATGCCTTTTATTTGGAGAGCCCAATTCTCCAAAAGAGCTTTCTTAAGCATTTCAGAGAAACCCACACACTCTTAGTAACAGAGTCTAATTCTGTGACTGTTTTGGCAACTCCCTTACCCTTATACCCCACAGTCAATCTTGGTAAGTCCTGTCAACTCTTTTTCTAAAATATAACCCAAATGTGTTCACTTCTCCCCCATCTCTAGTACCACCACTGGATCTAAGGAACCACCAACTTGTTTCTGGATTACCACAATAGCTTCTTCACTGGTCGCCCTCACTCTCTTCTCCTGCTGTGATCTATTCTCACACAGCAGGAAAAGGGACCCACACATCAGATACAACATTTCTCTGCTTACACTTTCAAAGGGCTTCCATCCCACTTGGAATAAAATGCAAACTGCTACGCCATCTGGCATACTCCCTCCTCAGCCTCACCTTGTTCCACCCCTCCTGTCATCCACTACAGCCCAGCGACACTGGCCCTTTCAAATGTGCCAAACGCGTTCCCATCTCAGGGCCTGCTGCACAGCTGTTCCTTCTGCTGGGAATGCTCTGGCCCCTGCCCTTTGCATGGCTGGCTGCTTCTTGTCGTTCAGATATGAGCTTAGCCATCACTTCAGAGAAGCAGAGAAGGTACGAAGTCTGCCCATTCACTGTCACATCACCCAGTTCTACCTCTCTGCATAACACTCACCGTTATCTGAGACTTTCCCTTATTAGTTGGCTTTATTCTCCATCTCCATCAGAGCAGGGATCTATCTATCTGTCATGTTTATTCACTGTATTCCCTAGCCCTAAAACAGGCCTGGCATAGAATCAATTCTCAATAAGTATTTGTTGAACAAATGAATGAATGAATAAATGAATAATTGAACTGCCTGAGACTTTGGACTCTGATAGATGAAACTATTCTCCCTTACCATAGCCTAGCTTGAATTTAACTCCCACATCAATTCTCAGCTTCTCTAAGTCTTCCTTTTCCACTCATGTGAAACTTTTCCCCGGTGCCTTTTCCTCTTCCGCACAAACAGATCTGACTATTTGAAGAACTTCCTTTGGATTTGATCACATCCTACCTTGAGGCCTCTCTCTTATAGCCTGTTAAACTCTTCCCTTGCTTTTTAGCTTAGCACAAGGGCATGTTCTACCTACCCAAACACATTTCTTTGTACCTTCCGTAAAACAGTACAGTGAAGAGTGGAAACTCAATAACTAGTTGTTGAATAAATTTTTTAAAAGCATATTAGGTAAAATTAGTATAACATATTGTGAAGTTGTGCAGGACAGAGCCAACAAAGAAACGAAGTCAAAACTGAGACCTCAGGGCACTTCCTCAGATGCAGATGCGCTTTTTGTTGGTGCAAGCCCATGTTTCCAATTGCCTATTCATTGGTTTGCTCTGTACAAAATCTATTTCATCTCCTTTTCCCTCTTTAGGATGCATTCCTTGCTCCAAAGGCAATAGCTATGCATGGATTGGGTAACATTCACTGAGGACATGCTTATAGGCCCAGTGGGCAGCCAGCCAGCAATTGCAGCTGGAATGACATATTTTTGCTAGGCAAAGAAAGAGTTGCTTCACCAGCCCAGCGCTCAAACACCAGTTCACCTGGTTGGTGAAAGCTTCTTGCTATTTTATTGAAATTATACTCCTGAAAACTCAGATAGTAGTTGCTTCCCTAGAGTTTGGTTTGTGTTACTGGCTCTTTCTAAAGTATGTAAAAGAGCTAAAATCATGTTTTTATGAGTGAATTTTCAAAAAGGATCAGCAATTCCACAGGTTACTCCGGCTTTTTTCCCCATCTGCTGTGACAGCAGGTGTGATTTCACAAGCCCACTCCCATCAATCATCCTTTCCAACCTGTCTCTGATGCCTGACAAGGTGTTTATGTGCATAACACGGAAACCATCACTAGATCTTGCGAACAAATAAGGCTGCTTTTCAACAAGACTTCAAAGGAAGACTGCCATAGAAACCTACATGCTATGTTCAGGTGGGTGGTTCATTCAAATGCAGCAGTCTCACCTTCGTCCAGGGTTGCAAACTCAAAGCCCTTCAAGGGCAAGACAGGTGCTATAAAGCTATGAAGCAGCCTAGTGTAAAACAACAGGGAGTACAAAAAACTGTGGCCAAAATGGATAGTGTGTGCTCTATCTAAAAAGTATTTACATTCATTTTACATGAAAATGGTGAGGCTAAATACAAGTTTTCTACAGGTATAATGTGGTCACCAACTTTCAATCTCTGTTCCTCTATTAGATCAGTGTCCTAGCCTGAGACCCAAAGGCTAAGTTTTTCAAAACATCTTAGAATTCATAGATCATGGGCAAAGCTGGAAATGATCATAGAATTTATTTATTCCAACTTCACCTTTTCCAAGTAAGGGAACTGAGGCCCAAAAGAATGATAAACTAGTCAAAGGGTACACAGCAAGGAACTAGCAGAGTTAAGACAAAACTCTAGTTTCCAACTCCAAATCTGATGATCTTTCAGCTACTTGCCATTGCTATTCCTAATATTTTGGTAATAACATTACTCTTGATGTGTGCTTGATATAAATTGTGCTTTAAAAGTTTTTACAGTGATATTAATAATAGTAAAAGGATCAAATGCTAGAACCTGGATCAAAATGTTACACGAGCTGAATAAAATAGAATTTAGTCATTAAAGGTGAGGATAATGTAAAATGTATATAAATGCTATTCACAATTATTTTGCATGGTAAACACAGACTACAAAATAAAAATTTTGACTTATGTAAAAGTAAGTATGTGTACAAGTGGACAAAGACTAGAATGAAATTTGCAAAATGAACTTAGAGTGGCATGATTATGTTTTCAATCTTTAAAAAATCATTTTAATACTGATAAATTATTCTTTGGAGTATTTCAGGTGATTCTCTTTAATGACATTACAGAGGTTCATTTTAATCTCAAGGTAGCCATTTGTCACTTCCTACCCTCTTCCTTGCTAGTAAAACGGCACATTTTGTTTAGATATCCACTCTTTTCATTTGTGACTCAGGGGGATGTCCTGATAAATCTGTTAGTAACAGTGCTCCCATTCCCTTTGCTAATTCAAGCATGGACATGTGATCTAAATCTGGCAAATGAAACATAAAGATAATTTGCCAAGGGACTTCTGGGAAAGGTTTCCCTTAATCTTACATTTAAGATATTGCAGTAAGAATATGAACACCTGTAGCTGCTGCAACCATGTTGTGACCATGAGGCAAGTTAGCCCAATGATAAGATCTCTAAGAGCAAAAAAATAGACATGATCCCTAATGAATTAGTGTGTGGTCACCTACTAACTACTCTAATATGACTAGAACCTGATGAATATCAGCACTTTTATATGACATCTTGAAAACATAAGAAAGAGTTGGAGCCAATTTGAGAGAGATATCTTCTCTTAAGAGAAAATAAGATAAAAAAGAAGAGGAAATGTGCATTGCCAGGAAGAGTGAGGCCATTCTAATAAATCTGAAGGGTTTTTTTTTTAACTCATCCAAGAGTTCTAGTGACATCAAATGCCCTTTTCTGGGTGGTCATATTTGTCCTTTTTCAAGCCAACTACTTTGTAATAGTCTGTCATTTTGTTTTACTCTGAACGTGACCATATTTCAGTCATGGCAGTGCAGTAGATATCTGAACATCGGTGACAAGATTGCAAAGGGGCTGTGGAGGGGACAAAAGCTTCACTGAACTTAAGATTATTGTCATTATCAAAGTTCTACAAGTCCTGTCTGCTGGGGAGAACAGAACTTATGAGGATTAGAAATGCAACCTGTAGAGAATGGATTGCAAATATACTTTATACATCCTGAATATCTTGAAAAACCAGATATGAAGATAAAGCAGCTCCTTTGTGCTCCAGGACAGGCATCAAACCATTATAAAGGCACTTACCCAAGAGAGGCATAGTGCGTGAACACTCAAACCCCAACTTACAGCAAAAATAATAAGCTATGATGATGACAGTTCATTCCCAATCTTAGAGAACATTTCCTCCTGGGAAATTCTAAAGGGTTTTAAAACTATTTGCAAAATAAACACATATAATTGCACATATATTTATACATTGGCAAAAAAACACCTATTTTATAACAGAATGCTGTTACCTTTGAAAATGCTAAAGTACCTCTCCTGCTCCTCTATTTTATTCCCCATGATACATGTACCTAATTGCCTACATTAAAACAGTTGAACATGTCTCAACCAGTCTAGAGTCTCCAGGTAACTTTTGAGCCTGCAGATCCTCACTTTCCCAGATGTTACTATTATACTTCTGTCAAAATACCACTCCTCCATCTCCCTCATCTTCCATCCCATATACACACAGCTTTCTGATTTCCAGGGGGTTAATAAAAGCCAATGGAGATGAGGGAAAGACTCCAGGAATGTGGCAGAGTTAGAAAGCACCAGGAATCCCTCCCAAGACAACAGTTGCACTGGCGGAATCTCTCTAGTGTAATTATTTCAGCACTCTGGAGTCTATTGGGAGCTTGCAATTCCCAGGGGAGGGCTTGGATGGTAAACTGAGGTTTATTTTGGTCATTTTAGCTCTTAGCACAATAACAGCTACCCATACCCCACCCTAGTGCCGTGTTTGAGTTCCTGGAGCAGTTTATGTATATCTTGCAGGAGCCAGGGTGGGCAAAAAGAACCTTTCCTCCAAATATCAGGAATCTGTGTTTTGATGATTGATTTGCTGTTTCTGATCACAAAGGTGCAGACAAAGAAGCATGCTTCCAATGTTGTTGCACCTCCTCCCATTGTTGCAAGCCCCTTCTTCTCTGGCTGAAGTGACTTCAAAGGGATTTAAAAGGGAAGTTGTTTTTTTTTAACTTCTCTTCATTTTTCTCTTTCCAAATTTTGGAAGCCAGACATTAATGACTAGGACATTCAAAAACAACTGCATATACAGAGAAAATTCGATTCAGAAAAGATCTGAAAAACCTTAAGTTTGCACCTTAGGATGATCCTTGGCACAGAAACAGCATTCAAACAATTTTTTAAAAAGTAATAAAGGGGCCAGGCACAGTGGCTCATGCCTGTAATCCAAGCACTTTGGGAGGCTGAGGCAGAAGAACTGCCTGAGGCCAGGAGTTTGAGAGCAGCCTGAGTAAGAGCGAGATCCCATCTTTACTAAAAATAGAAAAATTAGCTGGGGGTGGTGGCATGTGCTTGTAGTTCAGCTACTTGGGAGGCTGAGGCAGGAGGATCGCTTGAGTCAGGAGTTTGAGGTTACAGTTTGAGTTATAGTGAGCTATGATGATACCAGTGCACTCTAACCCAGGCATTAGAGTCAGACCCTGTCTCAGAAAAAAAAAAAACAATAAACAAAAATACCAACCAAAAATCCCAAACCCCACAAACCCTAAGGAAGGAGGAGAAGAATGTGATTTACAGAGTTACCACATTATTAAATTCAAATGTCCAGTTTTCAACCAAAAAAAAATTTACAAGACATACAAAGAAACAGAAAAGTATGGCACATTTGAATAAAAAAAAAATCAATCGACAGAAAGTGTCCCTGAAAAAGATACACTAGATGAAGACTTTAAAACAACAAATTTAAACATCCTCAAAGAATGAAAAGAAGATGTGGAGAAAGTCAAAAAATAATGTATGAATAAAATAGAAATATTAATGAAGAGGAAGAAACCCTAAAAAGAAACAAACAAAAAAAAATTCTGGATCTGGAAAGTACATAAGTGAAATAAAAAATCCACTAGAGAGATTCAAAGGCAGATTTGAGAAGGCAGAATAAAGAATCAGTGCCCTAGAAGACTGGACAATGAAAATTATCAGTGTTAGGAACAGAAAGAAAAAAGATTGAAGAAACATGAACAGAACCTAAAGAACATGTGAGACACCAGCAAGTGGACCAACTTACACATTGTGGTAGTCCCAGACAAAGAACAGAGAAATAGGCAGGAGAATATCTGAAGAAATAATAGTCAAAACTTCTAAAATTTGATGAAAGAAATAAATATAAACATCCAAGAAACTCAGTGAAGTCCAAGACAAACTTGGAGACCCACACCAAGACATATTATAATCAAACTTTTGAAAGACAAAAACTAAGAGAGAATCCTGAAATCAACAAGAAAATAGTGACTCATTATACATAAGGGATTCTTAAAAAGATTATTAGCAAATTTCTCATCAGAAATTTTGAAGTCAACAGGCAGTGGTCCAATATATTCAAAGTGCTAAAAGAAAAGAACTGTCAACCAAGACCCTCTTATCTGGCAAAATTGTCCTTCAAAAATGAGGGGAAAATTAAGACATTGCCAGATAAACAAAAGCTGAGGGACACTACCACTAGACCTGCAAGAAATGTTCAAAGGAGTTCTGCAAGGTGAAATGAAAGGACACCAGACAGTAACTTGAAGCTGTATGAAGAAATAAAGAGCTCAATATAGATAAATGCAAGGGCAGTTATAAAAGCTAGCATTATGATTACACTTTTGTTGTCTACATTATTTAAGAGACTAATACATTTAAAAGAAAACAATCATTACTCTAAAAGCTAGGATTACTATAACTTTGGTTTGTAGCACCATATTTTGTTTTCTACATAATTAAAGAGACTAATACATTTAAAATAATTATTATTTTATATATTGGGGCACACAATGTATAAGAATGTAATTTCATAACATCAACATCCCAAGGGGGTAGGGACAGAGCTATAAAGGAGTAGAGTTTTGGTATGTTATTAAAGTTACACTGGTATAAATTTAAATTAGAATGTTATAACTTTAGGATGTTAAATGTAATCTCCATGGTAACCACAAAGAAATAGCTAAAGAATATACACAAAATAAAATGAGAGGGTAGTTTAAACATTTCTCTGCAAAAAAAATCAACTAAACACAAAAAAAGACAGTCATATATACATAAGGGGGTAAAGTTGTAAGGCATATAGAAAACAAATAGCAAATGACAAAAGTAAGTCCTTCCTTATCAGTAATAACTTTAAATGTACTGAATTAAACTCTCCAATCAAAAGACAGAGATCTGCAAAATGAATAAAAACACATGATTCAACTATATGCTGCCTACAAGAGACTCACTTTAGATCCAAAGACACAACTGAGTTATAAGTGAAAGGGTGGAAAAAGATATTCTATGCAACTAGTGCCTTAAAGAGAGCAGGAGTGGCTGTACTAATATTTGACAAAAAAGACGTTAAGCCAAAAAAATTTATGAGACAAAAAAGGGCATTACGTATTAATAAAAGGTTCAGAAATTATAGCAATTATAAACATTAATACAACTAATAACAGACCATCAAAATATATGAAGCAAAACTGGCAGATTTAAAGGGAGAAATAGACAGTTCTACATTAATAGGTGGAGACTTCACCATCCCACCCTCAGTAATGGATAGAGCAACCAGACAGAAGATAAGTAAAGAAGTAGAAAACTTAGCACAATAAACCAACCAAACCTAACAGATATTTTGCAGGATAGACCATATGTTAGGACACAAATTAAGTCTGAATAGATTGTAAAAGACAGATATCATACAAAGTCTTTTCTGATCATGATGAAATAAAACTAGAAATAAATAACAGAGTAAAACTGGAAAATTCACAAATTTGTGGAAATTAAACAACACACTTTCAAACAATAAATGGATCAAAGGGGAAATTACAAAATACTTAGAGTTAAATGAAAACAAAAACATAGCATACCAAAACTTCTGTAAAACAGTGAAAGTAATGCTAAGGGCAAAATTTATAGCTATAAATGCTTATCTTAAAAAACAAGAAATCAGCAACCTAACTTTACAACTTAAGGAACTAGAAAAAGAACAAACTAAACTCAAAGCTAGCAGAAAAAAGAAAATAATAAACATTAGAGTAGAAGTAAACAAAATAGAGAATAGAAAAACAGTAGAGAAAATCTACTCCATTTGTTAAAAAAATGAACAAAATTGACAAACTTTTAGCTACATGGACTAGAAAAAAAGAAGTTTCAAATTACTAAAATTAGAAATAAAAGTGAGGACATTACTACTGATTCTACAGAAATAAAAAGGATAAGAGAATACTATCAACAATTATACACCAACAAAAAAATTGGATAACCTGGGAAAATATGGAAAAATTGCTAGAAATACAAAATCCGCCAAGACTAAACCTAATCATGAATAAGTATAAAATCTGAAAAGATTAACAACTAGTAAGGAAATCAAATCAGTAATCAAAAATATTCCAATGAAGAAAAGCTCTGGTCCTATGGCTTCACTGGTGAATTCTACCAAATATTTAAAGAACAAGCCAATCCTTTTCAAGCTTTTCCAAAAAATTGAATAGGATAGAATACATCCTAATACATTCTATGAGGGCAGTAGTACCTGGATACCAAAGCCAGAAAAAGATACTTCAAGAAAACTACAAACCAATATCCCCTATGAACATTTATGCAAAAATCCTCAACAAAAACTAGGAAACAAAATTCAACAGCATAATTAAAAGGAATATACACTATAACCAAGTGGAATTTATTTCTGGTGTGCATGAATGATTCAACATACAAAAATAAATCAGCATCATTTCTAAAAACTCAAAGTGTTTTTTTCCCCTGCTCTCACACCAATACAACAATAACCAGCATAGAAGATTTCTGTGACCCTGAAATATGTGGGGATTTCTCCACACCAGCAGATAAGCAATCAATTCTGCAGCGGACAACAACTGGGTGCCCTACAATTCAATTCCAACACTATCTACCTGGAGACAGCATCAGATCTCACAGGTTGAGGGCTTAGTCCCACAAGACATTTCCCTCTTCCCATCAGTCACAATTCTGAACACCCAGAACTTCTGACTGATTGGCTTCAAGTTGGGGTTCCCATGACTCTATGATTTTGATTAATTTGCTAGAGCCACTCACAGAACTCAAGAAAATACTTATTTTTATTGGTTTATTATAAAGAATATTACAAAGGATACAGATGAAGAGATTCGTACGGCAAAGTGTGGGGGAAGGAGCTCAAAGCTTCCATGCCTTCCCTGGGTGTACCATTCTCCAGGAAACTCCATACATTCAGCTATCCAGAAGCTCCCTAAACCCTGTCTCTTGGGGTTTTTATGGAAGCTTCATTTCATAGGCATGATTGATTAAAACATTGACTATTAGTGATCAGCTTGACCTTCAGCCTAACCACCTCCCCAGAGGCTGAGTCTGGGGCTTAAAAGACTCAACCTGTTAATCATGACTTTGTATTTCCAGTGACCAGCTCCCATGCTAAGCTGTCAGTCAATCATTAGCATACAAAAAGAGACATCACTTGGGGAATCCAAGGATTTTAGGAGCTGTATGCCAAGAAACGGGGAGGAAGACCAAATATATATTTCACAATATCATGATAATGCATGACATTAATAGGCTGAAGGATGAAAAACCCATATAACTGTCTCAATTGATGCAGAAAAAGCATTTGACAAAGTTCAGCACCCTTTTATGATAAAAACACTCAACAAACTAGGAATAGAAGGAAATTACCACAACATAATAAAAACCACATATGAAAAACCTACAGCACACATCATACTCAATGATGAAAGACTGAAAGCTTTTCCTCTAAGATCAAGAATAAGTCAAGGATACCCGCTTTTTTACTGGAAGTTCTAACCAGGTAATTTGGTAAGAAAAAGAAATAAAAAGCATTCAAATTGAAAAGGAAAAACTATATTACCTTTTGTGTAGAAGACTCTGAAGATTACAAACACACACACACAAAAATACCTGTTAGAACTAATAAATGAATTCAGCAAGATAGCAGGATACAATGTCAACACACGAAAAATCAATTCCATTTCTATATAATAACAATGTACAATCTGAAAAGAAAATTATAAAAGCAATTCCATTTATAATAGCATCAAAAAGAATAAAAAACTTAGGAATTAACTTTCACCAAAGAGGTGAAGGACTTGTGCAATGAAAATGATGAAACTCTGCTAAAAGAAATTAATGAAGACCTAAATAAATGGAAACATATCCTGTGATCATGGATTGGAAGACTTAATTTTAAGATATTAATGCTACTCAAAGCAATGTATAGATTCAGTGCAACTCCTATCAAAATACCAATGATGTTTTTTGCAAAAACAGAAAAACCTATCCTAAAATTTACTAGAGTCTCAAGGGAGCCAAATAACCAAAACAATCTTGAAATAGAAGAAAAAAGCTAGAGAACTCACACATCTTGATTTTAAAACTTACTACAAAGCTACAGTAATCAAACAGGGTGGTACTGGTATAAAGACAGGCACATAGGCCAATAGAATAGCATATAGAGCCCAGAAATAAATCCTCCTATAGAGAGTCAAATGCTTCCTGACAAGGGTGCCAAAATCATTCAATGGGAAAAGGACAGTATTTTTAACAAGTGGTGCTGGGAAAACTGGATATTCACATACAAAAGAATGAAGTTGGACATTTGCCTAACACTATGTACAAAAATTAACTTCAAAACAGATCAAAGAACTAAAGATAAGACCTAAAACTATAAAACTCTTAAAAGAAAATACAAGGAAAAACTTCATTACATTGGATTTGGGCAATGATTTCTTGGACGTGATACCAAGGCACAGGTAACAACAATAAAAATAAACAAACCGAACTTCATGAAAATTTAAAATTTTTGTACATCAAAAGACAATATCAACAGAGTAAAAAGGCAGAAAAATTTGCAAATCATATATCTGATAAGAGATTAGTATCCAGAATACTATATCAAGAACTCCCAAAACTCAAAAAAATATAAATAAAACTAAAAAACTCTCAAACAACCCAGTTAAAAATAGGCAAAAGACTTGAAAAGACATTTCTCCAGAGAAGATATACAAATGGCCAATAAGCACATGAAAAGATGTTCAACATTATTAACATTAAGGAAATGCAAATTGAAACTACAATGAGATATCACCCAATACCAATTAGGATGGCTGCTTCAAAAAAAAAAAAAAAACACAGAAAATAACCAGTGTTTGTAAGTATGTGGAGAAATTGGAGCCCTTGTGCACTATTGGTGGGAATATGAAATGATACAGCTGAGGTGGAAAACAGTATAGCAGTACCTCAAAAAATTAAAAATAGGATTACCATATGATCCAGCAATTTCACTTCTGGGTATATATCCAAAAGAATTGAAAACAGGGTCTCAAAGAGGTATCTGTACACCCATATTCATAGCAGCATTGTGTATAATAGCTAAAATGTGGAAGTAATCCAAGAGTCATCCCATAGATAAACGGATAAGCAAGATGTGGTACATATATACACACAATGGAATATTATTCAGCCTTGAAAAGGAATGAAATTCTGACATAAGTTTCATCATGAATAAACTTCAAGGACATTATGCTAAGTGAAGTAAGCCAGTCATAAAAAAACAAATACAGTATGATTGCACTTATATGAGGTACTTAGAGTAGTCAAATCATAAAAACAGACAGCAGAATGGTGGTTGCCAGGGACTTGGGGGAAGAGGAAATGGGGAATTATTGTTTAATGAGCATAGAGTTTCAGTTTTACAAGATGAAATGAGTTCTGGATATGCATGGTGGTGATGGTTGTACATTCTGAATGTATTTAATACCACTCAACTGTACACGTAAAAATGGTTAAGATGGTAGGTTTCATGTTATGTGTATTTTAACAAAATAAAAATTAAAAAAGAAAAGAAAATGAAAAATAAATTCTCTGGTGTCTACAGGTGCATCTGTTTCATAGGCTTATTCTTTATACACTGCTTCTCCAACTTTAATAAATAATTGTGTGTCTTGTTATGGTGCAAATTCTGTATTCAGTAAGCCTAGGGTAGGGCCGAAGATTCTCCCTTTCAACGCCCAAAGTGAAGTTGATGTTGCTGGTCCTGGTCCTTGGCTCATATTTTGAGGAAAAAGGTTTTATAAAATTTATAAGGTAAGATAAACAGCATTTGAGAGTCAAACAAAACACACTAAATAATTAAATGGCAGTTGCCACAAAATGAGATGGAACTCAATAGAATTGGAGATGTGCTCTTTCTGAAAACTAAATATGACATGTTCTAGAAAGACTGAGTCTCAGTTTATCTATTATCTATTACTACATAACAAAATTATTGGCTTAAAACAACATCAAACATTTATTTTGCTCATGAATTTGAAATGTGGGCAAAGCTTTGCAAAGACAGCTTGTCTCTGTTCCACATGGCATCAACCAGGACAATTCAAATGGGGACTGGAGTAGCCACTTTCAAAATGATTCACTCTTGTGGCTGGCTACTTGATGCTGGCTTTCCGCTGGAATTAGCTGTGAGCTCAGCCAGGGCTGTGGGACAACAGTCTTGGTTCCTCTCCATATGATACCTCCTGGGATGCTTCAGCTTTCTCATAGCATGGTGACTGAGTTCCAAGAGCAAGTGTCTCAAGAGAACAAAGTAGAAATATACAGCATTTTTATGACCTAGCCTCAAAAATCACATAGCATCCCTTCTACCACACTCCGCTACTAGTTGACATAGTCATGAAGGCCTGCCAGATTCAAGAAGAGAGACAGAAGACTGTACCTCTTGGGCGACTGGAATGGCAAAAGTTCTAGAAGAGCATGAGGAATGGAACATAAAATCATGATCATCTTTGTAAAATACCACCTGTCATACCTATCAACCCCAAATTCTTTTTGAACAAATGATAAATTTATTAAAATAAAAAATTCTCTAACTCTAGCCCATCCCTATTCCTATATGTGTGTGTGTGTGTGTGTGTGTGTGTGTGTGTGTGTGTGTGTTAGGGAAGAAGAAAAGAAATATAAAACAGATGGGAAAAAATTGAGGAAGAGTTAGAAGAATAAAAGATCAGAAAATGATGGAGGTTAGAAAAGAAACAAGAGGGAAATAGGTTAAAGAATAAAGATAGAAGTAGAAAAAGGAGGCAAAATGCAAGCACACAGAAAGGTAGATGTAGATATGAAGACAAATATCATTTATTTATTTTCTTCCCTACAATTACTTTGCTACCTGTAAGAGTAGAGTGGGTACAAATATGATTGATTAAGAATGCTTCTTGTTATTTGCTGCAATTCTCTGGTAGAAAGGAAGCAATATTGGAGCTCAGGACTAAAAAAAAATAAATGAGTTGAGCTATTTTTCTTTCAAGAACAGTATTGCAGCAGCTCAATGAATTCAAACATAAAACCTAAGGCTTGCTCAGAAGTTCTCATCTATTGCAAGACCTCATCAGAGAGAAATGGGGGCGACGGCTGGGAAGAAACAACCGTACTGCCTGGTCCTCTCATTCCATTTGCCAACTTAAGTTTGTACTCCTACAATTTGAGGTCTGGCTCCAGTGAAAAACACACTTGGGGCTGCTCTTCAGACCAGATCAGTATCCATGCAATTTAAAATCATCATGACAATCGGATCTTCCAGTTGATAGTAAGGAAAGCTAGTTAGAATGAGACTTGGAAACAAAAGATCCCTCTGTTCCTATAGGGCCCTTCAAACTGGCTCCCCACACTAGTTCTTTTGGTCTCCAGACTGTCCTGGTGAGTGGGAGCTCTGTGGGGGTCTAAAGTGGTATGAGAAAGTCACGTTGTACTCAATGGTTGGTGCTCTAGCCAAGGTTTTCTGTATTGTTCCCTGGAGCAGCATTTCAAAGACCAGAAGAGGATATTTCTACCACAAAATTCACACAAATTTCTTTTCAAACAAAACCACTGAGCATTCCTACATATCAGAAGCCCACTACCTCTCCACTCCTCCTCCACACCTCCCACTTCAGGTTCAAAAGATAAAGACTTTCCTGATGAAGTACCATTGGCTGGTACATGAGAATGTTCCAGTCATGCTATTGAGATGAGTTCCTGGAAGGAAGATGAGAAAAATGATCTGTACTTTTCTTGATTTCTACCCAGGCGTGTCTGTTCTGTAGGCGTCCTGGAGTTCTTCCCAGAAGGCAGATCTTGAAATCTTCAATGCCAATCATGAATAAGAGTTCCATTTACTTAAAAGAATAAAACCTGTTTGGCGCTGTGAATATGAATGAAAAGTGCCAGGTTAAAAGGAACGAGTGCTGATCTTCACCTACGATGGAGTCCTGAAGGAAATGACCCGCTCATTTGCCCCTCTCCCCTCCTATTTTCTGTACCAATCCCTTCCCATTCACCAGGGGAATCAGGACGTCTACCAGAGAGACAGCTGAGTTGAGACTGGGTTGCTGCCTAAATGTGTGAATTTGGGCATGTCAGTTAATTTTTCTGTCTGTTGCTCCTACACAAAATTAGAATTAGAGTCTTTATCCTTCTTTATCTTCCTTTGAACTTCGCCAAAGAAAGGCACTACAAAGATGCTGAAGAAAATCCTGCCAGCATTTGTAGCTGCCCTGTAAGGATATACACTATGTGTTCTTAACACAGAAAGTCTAGAAATAGGGTCTTTCCTGCTACATTCATGCATTATCAGAGCAATATTAGCATTAGGTATAATACCTTCAAATACTAAAAAAAAAATAAATGTAGGATACTGAAAGTTAAAACTATGATGCTGAAAACGAACAACTGGAGGCCCCCAACTCCTTAGGATGCCTCTGCTTCATTCTGCTCACACTGCCCGGCAGCTACCCCCTCCCTGCTGTATATTTCAGACAAGCCAAGCTGTAGCAGTGCATAGTCTCTTGGCCCCCTAATCTAAGGGAAGAAGAGCCAGGAGTTCGCATTCAAGCTGGGAGTTCTAGTCTTAGGGTGTAGTCGGTATAGTTATACCACATAACTAATTCACTTATGCCCAATAAATCATAAGCAATCTCACATATAACACCTAACCTCTCTAAGCCTCTATATTAGCTCACCAGGGCTGCCGTAACAAACTCCCACTGACTGGGTGGCTTAAACAAGAGAAATTAATTTTCACACAGTTCTGGAGCCTAGAAATCCAAGATCAACCAGTTGGCAGGTTTGGTTTCTCCTGAAGCCCCTATCCTTGACTTACAGACAGACTCCATCTTGCCACATCCTCATGTGGCCTTTTCTCTGCAAATTTCTGGTGTCTCTTCCTCTTCTTATAAGAGCACCAAGCATATTGGATTAGGGCATACCCTAAAGTCTCATTTTAACTTAATCAACACATTAAAGATCTTATCTCCAAATGTGGTCACTTTCTAAGGTTAGGGCTTCAACATATGAATTTTGGAAGGGCATAGAATAGTCTGTAATAGCCTCTTTAAAAATAGGCATCATAAAATTGATATAAGATATAGACGAGAACATGACTTAGAAAATGTATTCTAAATAAGTCGCCATACAAATATTATATTATTAATACCCTTATTGTCATTATAATTATTATCCTCTCTGACATATTGTCAATCTCCTGGGAAATCTAAATTTTCTACCTTTGGAAAAGTTATATCATAGTGGTTAAGAGAATTAAGATGTTTAGATCCAAATCCTGGCTCCAGCACTTGTTAGCTGTGTGACCTTCAGAAATTGTTAACATCTCTAAATCTTAATTTCCCTATGTATAAATTAAGGATAGTAAAAATAGCACCTACCTTGTAGGGCTTTTGAAAGGATTTAAAGAGGCAGTGCATTAAAATGACTGGCTAATAGTACATGCTCAATAAATGCTGGTTTTTGTTATTAACAGCAATGTTTAGACCTTGCTGCTCCTGCTGCCTCTTTCTCAGCCAGCAGAGGTCTCCATCATAATCAAATGAGGATTAGCTTCCCTAAGACAGTCTGCACTGCAGCTGCCAAGCACAACCACTGTTGGCAGAGAAAATAGTGAAAGAATTACCACCCTGTCTAAAGGGAGGAGAAAAAATTTAAAACAAGAGAACAGGAAATAGGTAGCATTCCATGATAAGATGTTAGATAAACAGGTGACCATAATTATGATTGTCTATGTTCCAGTACTGACTTTCACTGATATTGCCCTTGGTTGCATTTCACTTTAGCTTGTTCTAAATCTGGGTTTAAAAAAAAAAAAATACTCACATATATCACAGAGGAGCAGTAAGAATCAATTGCCAGATGTTTGTAAAGTTCTCTGAAAATAAGAAGTGCAGCTAAATAGACATTTAACATTTTTTATAATATTAAGCTTATTTCATCTTTATCACCGGTTATACTCTCTGCCTCAGTTTTGCTTCCACTGTAATATATTTCCTTTAACCTTTTTTTCCCAGACAAGCTTACACCTCCAAGCTCAATTATTCTGTCAATTGTGTTTTAAATCGTACTGATTTCCATTAACCACTTGTGGTATCAATTTGTTGATCTATTCCTTCTTCTGAACCAGATAGATCATCTTTCTATCACTGAAAGCTGGAAAGGCAGTTAAACTGAGGAAGGTGAGAGTTATTCAAGAAAAATTAAAGCATAAAGGTAAAGAAAGTGGAAAAATTGGGATCAAAAAGGGTACTGAGGAAAAAAATACACATGTACTTAAAAGCACAGTACGGGAGCAGATAGAAGCACAGAGAGAAAAGAGGAGAGCGAGGTAGACGGATCCTGCTTATGCCTACTCCATCTCTCTTTCAGCACCAAGGACAGAACCTCTTAGCGGGTGACCCAGCAACGTTCAGTTTAGGGTCCCTCCCAAATCCTCTAGAGAAAACGGATGCATTCAAAAGCAGCTATAAAACATGCACTAAGATCTAATAGGAAAGCTGGAAAAGGAGCACACAAGTAATTTCACCTTAGAGGTAAAAATGGGTGATTTTCTTTCTGTTCATGTACATAGTTTCTGTGTCCTGGGAAAGGCAAAGTTTGCTCTGTTTGGATATGTCTGCTATCAGTAAATGGCTGCAGGAGCTGAATGCTAAACTCCACAGTCTCCAGAAATCAGAAGAAATTTTCAGGGTAAGTAATTTTTCTTTTTGTTTCTAATTTAGTACATCATGTTTTCATGGAAGTTTATTTAATCAGCTTGCGGTTCTGTGGTTCTCTAAGAATATGCAGTAAAACTCTATACCCACTCTTATTTAAAAACCTAAAACCCTGAGGATACTTTTTCATTTTTTTCCAAGTGGTTGGACAGTAGAAATCTTTTCTCTTCTTTTTTCTTTTCTTTTTTTCCCAATATTGTATCCTCATGGGCTCTAGAAGCTCTATCAAGGCAGAATTAAAAGATAGAAAACAAAAAGCTGTTATTATTCCTGGGATTTGTCTGGAAGTTGATTGCATTTCTCTTAAGGGTTTTACTTAATTGTAAGGGTCTGTTATTTTAAACTCCCCAATTCAATACCCTGGTAATCCAGGGCTGAGGGTTTAGAGAAGCACTGTTTTCAATGGTCTATTTAAAGTCAGGCTATTTCCAAATCAGAATCCAATTATTCCCAACACAGATATGTTGTGCTGGACATGGTGATTATGTATGTTTTTTAATGATGGTATATGATTTTGAGGGTATTGTTGTTATTTAATTGTGGGACTTCCATTACTTACCGCAGCTTATTGAGTCAATGGAAATCATTGCAATTAGGCATTTGTTCTAGTTCATGCATTTAGTTTAGTTGAATACCATCAAAATGCACACACAAATAATAACGCGGCAATAGCAAAGTGGAATTTGGGTTCTAAACTCATTGTGCATCCCTGTTTGCACTTTGTAGGTGAAGCCCTTTGCTTACTGATACTGAAAGGTCAGCAAAATGCCTGTCCTTAGGTAAGAGTGAAGAACAGCTGCTCAACATGGCATTAGGATCTCTTGTAGACAAGGAGAAGCAGAGACAATTGAAAAAGATTCTTACTCAAGCATGTGTTTATTTATAGTTGTATATTTTCAAGTCTGCGTGGTTAGCAGTGAGCAGGGTTATTGAGCAAGGAAAATACTGACAGTATCCAAATGAGCGCCTGATATTAAAGCATCTCTACAGAAAGCTGCTTACAATGGAATACGCATTAAAGCAAATAGATTCTACTCAATAATAAATTCAATTTCTCATTCATTGAAATTTGTTATTGATTAATATTTGTTCATTGACTGATCTACTGAATTCCCATTCTATCTCTGATTTAATAGTAGTATGTTCAGTCTTTAGAGGTTGTGAGGGAAAGTGACGGTTTTCTGCTTTGCTAGGCAGGTTTAATGAGGGAAAAAATTATATTATCTTAGCTACTGGATCCCAGTAACCAGCTGTGGTTTTTTTCTGTACATTTACCAACAATGTAAATGTGCCCAAATATATAAATATACTATGTATTTCAATGCACTTGTGAATCTTCATTAGAAAAATAAACTAGATAGCAATTTGCAAGAATAAAGTGCCATAGAAATGCTAAAGACTACCTCTAATAATAATGACAATGTAACTCCCACTGGTTCTATCGGCAGTGTGCACCTGCATTGACTTCACTGAGCTTAGTCAGATGATGTGCATAAGATACCCTGAACAAGCGAGATTTTAAAATTAGTACCCATTTCATGTTTGTCTTCCTTACCCCAAAAGTGACATAGTTAAGAACATGAGCTCTGGAATCAGACGAATCTTGGGTTGAATCAACTCTGTCATTTACTGGTTTGTGACCTTGGCAAGATACTTAACCTCTCTGGGACTCACTCACTTTATCTGCAAAAATGGAGATGATAATGGCACCTATCTTCTTCATCAGGTTGTTGTGAGATTTAAATATGAAAATGCTATATATTATCATATTTATATACTTAGCTATAATTATTAATTTTAACAGGCAATATAGCAAGTCTGAATTGAAGTCCAGACCAGAAAAGCTCTGGAGATTGGTGATCAGGATGTGACTGAGTGAAAAATTAGAGTGGTAATAGCCAGAGATCTCTGAGATGAGTGAAGATGTGGTCGTAGAACCCCGTTACCAAGGTGTTTTGCTCTGGGTTGAAGAAAATCCATCTCAACTTGGGAATGACTCCCGACATCAACTTCCATCCCCAGATGGAATAAATTGTGAGGTTTAGGAAGACCCGAGATCAAAGCTTGGCTCAAATGAGCCCCTTACACATTGTGTAATCTTGTCTCAATTTTTTAATCCATAAAAGGAAGATATCAATAGTCACATTTAGGGCTGCTATAAATGTTAAAATGAGATAATACACGTAAAGTCCTAATGTCTGACACATAGCAGCAGCCCAGAAGTAGTTGTCTTCAGAAGCAGGTTGAGGGCTCAAGGTGGTTTTGTCGTGTTTGTGTTTTGCTTATCTCAATATCCTTAAGGAAGAGAATAAATAATTAAAACCCTGTAAATCCCGCAAATGTTTCAGGCTGTCTGTCATTCAGCACAGAGGAATTGAACAGCAACAGAGCAGATGTATGTCATAGCTGAAGGGGACCTGACCACTCTCTGTTCCTCTGCTTTTTAAAACAGATTATGCACTCACTCTAAGAGATGCCAGAACAAACTGTAAAGACCAAGATAAATCAATACTTTGTAAGAAATTTAAAGGCTCATTAAAATGTGTAAGTAGTGTTATATGTAATGAATCTTAAAAGAGCGAATCCAGGCCGGGTGCAGTGGCTCATGCCTGTAATCCTAGCACTCTGGGAGGCTGAGGCAGGTGGATTGTTTGAGCTCAGGAGTTCGAAACCAGCCTGAGCAAGAGTGAGACCCCATCTCTACCAAAAATAGAAAGAAATTAATTGAACAGCTAAAAATATATAGAAAAAATTAGCCGGGCATGGTGGCGCATGCCTGTAGTCCCAGCTACTCGGGAGGCTGAGGCAGTAGGATCGTTTGAGCCCAGGAGTTTGAGGTTGCTGTGAGCTAGGCTGACACCACGGCACCCTAGCCCTGGCAACACAATGAGACTCTGTCTCAAAAAAAAAAGAGAGCGAA
>CAUYSK010076986.1:0-15802 GCA_963575035.1 Avahi laniger | reverse complement strand
ATATTTTGCCCATTTAAAAATGTGGTTATTTATTTTCTTAATATTAAGTTGTAAGAGGTATTTGTATTCTACATGTAAGTCTTTTTTATCAGACATATAATTTGCAAATATTTTTTCCCAGTCCGTGGCTTATCTTTTCATTTTCTTAGTGTCTTTCAAACTATTATTAAGAACATTTTTCCTACCTGAAGTTATGAAATGTTGTTTCTATGTTTTTTTCTCAAAGATTTTTTAATTTTAGCTCTGACATTTACATCTGTGATCCACTTTGATTTAATTTTTATATATGGTATAAGGTAAGAGTCTAAATTAATATTTCTGCATATGGACATCCAGTTGTTATAGCACCAGTTGTCAAAGGACTATTCTTGCATCATTTAATTGCCTTGGCTCCTTTTGTCAAAAATCAATTGGCCATATAATTTATTGTGTATTTCTAAATAGCTAGAAGAGAAGATTTGAAATGTTCTCAACATTTCAGAAATGATAAATGTTTGAGAAGATGGATATCCTAAATACTCTGATGTGATCATTACACATTGTATGCATGCATCAAAATATCACACGTACCCCATAAATATGTACAATTAGTATATATCGATAAAAAGTTAATCTGAAAAAAATCAATTGGCCATAAGTGTATTTTGTTTGCTGTACTGTCAACTCTGTTTCATTGATCAGCATTCCTGTTCTTACAGCAGTGCCACATGGTTTTGATTATTGAGCCTTTATAGTACATTTAGAAATTGGGAAATGTAAGTTTTCCAACTTTTTCTTCTTTGATAAAAATGCTTTGGCTATTCTGACTCATTTGCATTTATGTATATGTTTTAGGAATGTCTCATCAATTTCTTCCAAATGGCATGCATGGTAGGATTTCTTTTTAGAGATTGTGCTGAATTAATTTGTAAGATACAGCGTATGGTTCTTGTTTTTCTGTTTGGTTTTTTTTTTTAATTTTTAGTTTTCATTTTTTCTACTATATGGTATTTCAAAGCTTGGCTGCCAATAATTTTCAAAGACAATATTCTTACTGCATGAGATACTGAACCACCTATTACCAAGCATCCCCAGCAATTCTCTGGAACTGGTGAGACTGAACACTAGGCTGTTAAGCTCTGATTTCTCCACTTAAGTATCTTAGACACAAATATAGAGATGGACCAGTTAGATTTCTAGAAAAAAAATTATACTCAAAGAATTTGACACAGTGACCTCAACTTGTTTAAAAGGAAGTAGGCACAAAGGTTAAATACTTAGCTGTTAAGACAGAGTAAGATTATATTGAAAAGGTAAATAATTTTCTCTGACACAATTAGGAAATTTTTCCTTCATAAACATGTAAGTAAAACTGTCCTCTGTGAATATCAGGAGCTAATTGTGGTACTTCAAAAAAAGCAACATCGAGTTCAAAACTAAGACGCATATTTTGAAATTAGACAAGAAAATGGACCAGTTCCTCCTCAAACCTGGTGTCTGTGGAAATTATGAACTACATGACCAAAATTCGCATTTATTAATACAAAGGCACTATATTAGATTTTTAAAAAATCCATAGCCTCTCTATTGATTGCCACAAAGAAACTGAATTGACTTTCAGCATTCCAAATTAATAGAAAGGAAACAGAAGCTCACAAAAGCTAAATAACCAAAGCCACAGAGCTAGTAAGTGGCAAATATAAATCTGAAACAAATCTGTCTGACACCAAAGTCTGCTCTATTACATGTGCCAATGGGAGTTAGACCTGAGAGGTTTTTAGCATTAAAACTCAGTTGTCAAAGTCCTATTTTTCTGGCGTCATTGCTATCTTACTCTCTACCTGCTACTCAAGAAATGTTTTAAAAATTGATTTAAATAAGTTTTGTGGGGTTTTTTTTGTGTCCTGTGCTACCCATGTGCATTGTGGTGCTTTACTTCCAAAATATTAATATATATTTCTTATACTTGGTTTCTGAAATCTTAAAAAACTTTGTTGAGAATTTCAAATAGTAAAACAGTTGAGAGAGGACATGTCTTAAATAGACATACAGCAGTAACATTCTTTGGGTGTCGGACAAGTGGAAGGGGGGAGGAGGGGATGGGTCTTTTCACACCTGATGGGTGCAGTGCGCACCGTCTGGACGATGGACATGCTTGAAGCTCTGACTCGGGTGGGGCAAAGGCAATATATGTAATCTAAACAATTTTACTCCCGTAATATTCTATAATAAAAAAAAATTTTTAAAAAATATCCTTCAATCACAGCACTCCACTAGCTAGCATTTTCAACATTTTACATCTTCCACCATATTTTCTGTATTTGTTTTACAGGGAAAGTGAGTGATACAGAGTTCATTCCAGGTGATCAAAGCCAGACTTTTGCTAAGAGAGGCATATTTCATCAGAGGAAATGAGTTGCCCCCTGAAAATACTTACAATCAGATTTCTTACAGCACAAAGAGCATGATCTTTGGAATAAGATAAATCCAAGTTTAATCGCAATTCAACTACTTAGTGCATTTGTAACCTTGAACAATTGAATAAGAATTTAATTTTGTCATTTGTTAGATAAGGATACTAATGTTGAGAATGCTTTTTGTAAAAACCATAAAAAGTAATTTTTGAAAAATGTCTCGACTTATGTTTGACACATAGTAGATGTTATTAACATTTTAATTTCTGTTTCCATCAGCCCCTTTTGGGAGTCATATTTAAATGAAGGCAGAACAGGAATAACTACAGAAATGATTTGAGGATAATCTGTTGTATAAGAATTTAGTAAATGCTTAAAAATATACAACATGGAATAGACTAATATTCCAATAAGCTATCTCTTCCAGTTGCATTAATGTTTAGTATAATTTATAATCTTTACCTTTCATGGTATCCTATTCATTTTTCAATGTCAACTTGATCAATAAACTTAAAACTCTAATTTGGGATTTCACTAAAACAATTAAGAAATACCATTCCAGGGACTTAACATTTAGCTCAGAAAGCTATTACTACTTTTCCATAAACTATGATTCTGAGAGTTGGTGAATGGTGTTAGCTACAGCTGTGCTTTGTTGTTACTTTGAGATCATGATACTACGTTTTTTTTTAGGAAGGATCTTGTTGTTTAGCATTTAAATTGCAGATCATAAGGCAATTCTTGCCTTGGTTTGCTAGTTCCAGATGGATAGATTCCAACTTACACACTGTTCAATTCCCTATTTTAGCCTGTCATTCCTCTAACAATGCTCAGCAACTGTGCAATTTGGACATGGACCATCTGAACTAAATTGCAAGACCCTCATGAAAAAGGGTATCTCACTAGGAGCAAATGCCCATGAAGCCTTTTGAATCTTTTCTAATCACGATCTAACTTTCCAGCTTCTTACCCTTTGTTTTATGACAGTAATGAACCAAAACATCACGATGAGAGCCTGCAAGCTAAAGGGATTATTTTTAAGTTTCAAACTCATTTTTATGTATCTGTTACACTTATAATCATGTTTAGATTGTTTCTGTTGCTTCAATCTAATTTTTAAGAGAGATAGTTTTCACCCTATCTATATAAGCTCTTTGTTGTCTGTTCAAGTAGAGTTATCTCTTAGTCTTCATAGCTCAAGATATGCACAAAATTGATTTGCTTTTACCATCAATAGCTATCAAGATTCACCCAAAGACAGCTAGTATTTCATAGGTATACAAAGTGGGCAGCTTGGAAAAGCAAGGGAAAGAACAAGTACATAATCTGGGGATTTTCCCCCATCCAACATGTATCTATCTACTTTATAATACTGCAATATTGCTGTAGAAGTCACTTTGAAAATTTTTGTTTGAAAATGATTATGAGAAAAATAAGTCATAAATCCTCAGGTAACTTTATATACTATTTCCATTAAATATTGATAAAGTGCATTAAAAATAAAAAGTCATTTGTTGGACTTTTCCCCTTCCATGACTCTCTGTATCACATAAATGCCCTATGTCCAAAACCAATATGATTTGGACAGTTATTTTAGTTTTCCAGGTACATAAAACTTAAAAAAAAATCATGGTGATTGCAATATTGGTTTTCATTATTTCATTGTCACAATGCACTGTGCTATTTTAAAAATAACACAGTGGTATTATGCTGGTATTTTTTGTTGGTTCCTTTGGCAGTTTTAAATATCTAGATATGATTTTTTTAATTGATGTATACAAAGGTACTTGTCTGTATTAAAATTTTAAATTGAAACTGCCTCATTAAAATTCTTCCAAATTATTGTATCTGTAAAATTATGTTTACTTGAGTTTCTGCTGAGATTAAGCGTCTTTCCTAATTATATAAATGATTTGTGTTTTTCTAAGAGCCAGTTAGGACATCTATCTAATTATAGGCCTTACTGAAGGAACAATCTTAGCATGATGATTTAGGGAATTTAGGGACTATTAAAGATATCTGAAATACATAAATGGAAACTTCTTTGCAAAATCTCTTATCAAAACTTTTGTTCATTTTTTAAAATGAGGTTTGATATTCTATCGTCGAGTTATGTGTTCTTCATGTATTCTGAACATAAGACCTTTGTCAGATGAATGTTTTGCAAAAATTTTTTCATCTGTTACTAACATTTTCCATTATCGAAAAGAGTGCTACAAAGACCAAATTAAAAGTATTAATTATAGTGCAATATATCAGAGTTTTCTTTTATGATTTGTATTTTTATACATATCATCTTAGAAATATTTATCAAGCCAAAGACACAAAGGTTTTTCTCAAATGTTTCTGCTAGAAAGTTTTTTTCCTACTCCTTTGTTTGTATATATGATCAATTTTAAGGACACTTTTGAGTGTAGTATGAGGTAAGTGTTGAGGCCTTTTTATATATGCATATATATACACACACACACATATATATTAATATATGTGTGTATACATATGTACAGTTATCCATTTAGTTATTTTATATAAATTCTATTTTGCTGAGATTTTCTATTTCCATGTGTTTCAAGAGAATTCATAGTTGATTTCTAAAGCATTTTTATGATGGATAGTTGCTTTAAAATTCTTATCAGATAACTTCAGTTCATTTCCATATTGATATTTGTTAATTGTCTTCTCTCATTGAATTGCGATTTTCCTGGTTTTTGGTGTAATCTACTTCTGTGAGCCTTAATTCCCATAAAGTTTAGTTTCTGAACCCTTGCAATGTTTTTCTTGTCTGCTTTATTTTTCTGGTGCTGCTGGAGCTCTTTCTGCTCAATCCCTACTGGTGCCATCTGTGAGGTCACTGGGCAATATTCTGTTGGGAAGCTAGAAGCTACTGGGCCTTGTCTTATGCCACTGCGTAGAAGCCAGGGAGGCACAGGGCTTTGCTACTGCTGTAGCTGTGAGCAGATGGGACTGGTTCTAGAATTGGGGATAGAATAGCTAGGGCTTTGCTTCTCTGGCTGCCAGATAATACCACCCACCTGGCCTGAGTTGTGGAGTAGAGGCTGGGATGGCTGAGGCATCACTGCTGTTAGTAAATTGAATTGTCAAGAGAGGCCTCTTTTGTGGAAAAAAATGCTTGGGGCTCCCTACTAGACCTGTTGTGCTTCTACTTTCCCAGACGTTTGGTCAGAAAGAGCAAGTTTTTCTTTTTTTCTTTTTTTTTTTTCTTTCTTTTCTTTTCTATTATGCCTGTTAGTGGTTCCTTGGTGCAGGCCTCTCCAATAACTGGGGTATATGAGAGATAGAAACAAAACCCCGGGAACTCATCACCTTGTTATTTCTCAAGTTCTGTACTCTCTGGTCTGTCTGCCACCTTCTTTTCAGCACTCAGAGTCCTCTTACTCTTGTCTATTAAATAATTTCTGGGGTGTGTTGTATATAGAGAGAAGGAACAGGGAGAAGTAAACCTATACCATCTTGTTTTTGAAGCCTTAGCTATTGTTTTTATAGCTGTGATTATAGCATTTTTTATATCATTAGAAATTAGCGGTGATCCTAGAACATGCTAGATGCTTGAAAAACAAAATTAGGAATAAATGAATTAATAACTAAGTGGTCATCTAAAAGGAAAGAAGACAGGAAGGAAGGAAAGAAGAAAAGGAAAGAAAGAATGCTGTTATCAATGAGCTATTCTAATAATGGCATTATACATTGGAATGGACACCAGCCTTGTGTTACTAATCAGTGTAGAATTTTAGGCAATGAATTTAAATTCTCTAAACTTATATTATTTTCTCATTTATAAAATAAAAGGCTTCGCTTAAAATTTGCGATTCCTTCCAGTCATGTATGCTCTGGCTCTTAAACAGTTTCTCTGAAAGTCATAATTGATGCTCTACTTAAAAGTGTTCTGCTATTAAGCTTATAGTTGCACCTCCTGAGGCAACATGCAAGCCCTTTGACACAGCTGTGCAGTAGCGGGGAAACAGCAGCAAGTCAATTGGATTGGTGTAAAACAATAGGAGATACTGCACATTTTCCCAAGCAATGGCATATGTAGGGCATGCGTCAAAGGACTCGAGCTGCCAAAAATGAAAGGCACAACAGAGCTTTCACCTGTGAGCAGCTGGTCAGACACTGTTGGTTTTCCAAATATGTGCACACATTGAGAGAAACCCACCCCGTGGCTATTATCTTTGAACATCAAGGACAAACATATCATGTCTAATGCCTATCCAACTGTTAATGCAGTCTGTGCCTTTGTTGGAACTTCTGTTGCCAGTCTAAAGGATATTTCGTTTAACTGATACACTGCCTTGTTGATGTATCATTAGTACCTAAACTTTTTATGTAAGAAGTCACTAGGAATATGCTGAGGGTGCACGTTTACTTTTTTTGCCCAAATTCACTAACAATCTTATATAAAGAGTGTTAAACACATCTTGGAATTGAGAATAAAATTGTAACAGAGGAAAATATAGATCATCAAAATACTGTTCATGGTAATATAAACAGATTTTGTATACACATACATACACAATTTTGCTGCAGGCATAGATATGTACACTATCTTTAACAATTGTGTAGTATGTTTCATCAATGTATATGGCACCCTGGTTGCTCTTTTCAGGTACAAGTATAAAGATGATTCATAGTTAATATTATGAGAGCTTTCTACAATCTCTTCTGCCAAATGTAAATAGCACTTTCTATTAATAACATGTAATCTGATTATGTATTTCCAGTGCTTTATCATCTTTTAATGCATATGTATTCAACACCTAATGCATGCAACATACTGTATGTGATATATACATATAGGAGAGTATGGTACAGGGTGTGAGTAAAACAAATATGAAAGTTAGTGTCTTAGGTGAATGCTTGAGAGACCAAACTCTAAATGCTTTTCTAGTCTCTACATGATATGAACTCTCTTTACAGCTTTTCACATTTTTTCTCTTTATTTTCTCCTCTTTACTTCATTTCCCTACCCTCTCTCCTCCCTAAATAAAATGTACTTTCTGTTGCCCTTAACCTTTCTCACATGCTCTTCCTTTTGACTGAAATGCTATCTCATCTTCCAAACCTGCATGTTTATGTGCAAAGTACTGTTCTTTTTTCATCCCTGGCTTTGGCATCAGTTCTTCTAGAAGGCATTTCCTGGTGATCCTGATAGCCACTGGACGTTAGCTAAGTGTCCCTTCTCTATTCTCCCATATCACTCTATGTATACTGTCCTACAATATCTCTTATTACATAGTTGTAAATAATATTATATAGTAATGTTTAATTGTTCATGAGTTTAAAATATCCCAAGATTGTTTTAATTGTGATAAAAACATGTAACATGAAATGTACCTTCTTAACAAATGTTTGTGTGTACATTACATTATTGTTAATTATATGCACATATCTGTACGGCAGATGTCTAGAATGTTTTCATCTTTTATAACTAAAACTGTATACCCATTGAATAGCAACTCTCCATTTCCTGCTACCCCCAACCCTTAGCAACCACTATTCCACTTTCTACTTCTAAAAATTTGAGACTTTCGATACCTCGTATAAGAGAAGTCATACAATATTTGTTCTTCTGTGATGGGCTTATTTCACTTTGCATAGTATTGTCAGTGTTCATCCATATCATAGCATATGACAGGATTTACTTCTATTTGTAAGGCCGTATAATATTGCACTGTATGTAAATGCCACATTTTCTTTATCCATTCATTCTTCAGTGGACATTTAGGTCCTTTCCACCTCTTGCCTATTGTGAGTAATGCTGCAGTTAACACGGGACGGCAGATATCTATTCAAGATCCTTATTTCCTTTATTTTTGGATAAATATCCAGAAGTAATAATGCTGAATCATATGGTAGTTCTATTTTTAATTTTTTGATGAAACTCCATAATATTTTCCATAGTGATTGCTCCATTATTAATTCCCACCAAAAGTATACAGGGTTCCAATTAGTCCACATCCTCATCAGCACATGTTATTTTTTGTTATTTTTTGTTTTTGTCTTTTAATTTTTATAATGGCCATCCTAACAGGTGTGAGGTGATATCTCATTGTAGTTTTATTTGCATTTCCCTGATGATTAGTGATGCTGAGCATCTTTTTATATACCTGTTAGATATTTCTGTGTCTTCTTTGGAGAAATGTCTATTCAACTATTTTTTAGTTGGCCATTTGTCTCTGTTATTGAATTATTTGAGTTCCTTATATATTTTTGGTATTAACCCCTATATCAAATATATACAGTCCATACATTGGCTTTTAAAAAGTTTAATTTAGTTCCATTTGTCTATTTTTGCTTTCATTGCTTGTGTTTTTGGTGTCATGTCCAAGAAGTTATTGCCACATCCAGTGTTATGAAGATTTTTATCTATATTTTTTTATATTTTCAGGTCTTATGTTTAAGTCTTTAATCCATTTTCAGTTGATTTTTGTGTATATTATAAGATCGAGGTCCAATTTTATTTTGCATGTGGATATCTGGTTATTCCACCACCCTTTGTGAAAGAGACTATCCTTGCCCCATTGTGTAGTTTTGACACCTTTGTCAAAGATCATTTGAATGTGTGTACATGGGGTTATTTTTAGGAACTCTATTCTGTTTCATTGGTCTGTCCTTATGCCTGATTTCACGCTGATTTGACTATTACAGTTGTGTAATATATTTTGAAGCCACAGAATGTGAGACCTTGAGCTTTTTGTTTCTCAAGATTATTTTGAGTAATGAGGGTCTTTGGTGGTTGCACATTAATTTTAGGATTGATTTTTATATTTCTCAGAAAAATTGCTATTGGGATTTTGATGGGGTTAACATTGAATCTGTACAACACTTTGGGCAGTATGAAAATATCAACAATATTAAGTCTTCTGATCCACAAACATGGGATGTCTTTCCATGTTTGGATGTCTTCTTTAATTTCTTTTAGCAAAGTTTTATAGTTTTCAGTGTATAAGACTTTCACCACCTGGGTCCAGTTTCTTCCAAAGTATTTTATTATTTTTGATGCTATTGTAAATTAAAGTGTTTCCTTAATTTCCTTTTCAAATTGTTCAGTTGGTGTATAGGAACATCACTGATTTTTGTATTTTGTTTTGTATACTGCATCTTTGCTGAAAATGGTTCATTAGTTCTAATAATTTTTGTAGAATTGTTAGGGATTTCTTCATGTAAGATTATGTCACTTGTGAACAGAGGTAATTGTATTCATATTTTCTGATTTGAATTCTTTCTCTCTTTTTCTTCTCTTTTTCTTTCTTCTTCTTTCTCTCTTTCTCTCTCTTTCTTTCTTCTTTCCCAATCCGTCTTTGCAGAACTTCCAGTATTCTGTTAAATAGAAGTGGTGATAGCAGGCATCCTTGTCTTGTTCCTAAGCTTAGGAGGAAAAGCTGTAAGTTTTGCACCATTGAGGATGATGTTAGCTGTGGGATTTTCATACATGGCTTCTATTATGCTAAGGTACTTTTTTATATAACTAGTTTGTCGAGAGGTTTATTATTATCATGAGAGGATGTTGAGTTTGGCAAATGCTTTTTCTACATCTATTAAGCTGATTATGTGGTTTTTATCTTTTATTCTGCTAACGTGGTGTATTACATTAACTGAGTTTTGTATGTTGAACCATCCTTGCATCTCAGGGATAAATCCCACTTGACTGTGGTACAGGAACCTTTGACTATGCTATTAAACTTTGTTTGCTAATATTTTCTGAGGATTTTGGCCTCTGTATTCATCAAAGATACTGGTTTGTATTTTTCTTTTCTTGCAGTGTCTTTCTTTTGAAGAAGGGTAATGGTGGCTTAATGAAATATATTTGGAAGTGTCCCTTCTTCATTTTTTAGAAGAGTTTAAAAATATTGGTGTTAATTCTTAAAATGTTCGAAAGAATTCTTCAGTGAAGCCATTTGCTCCTGGGCTATTCTTTGTAGGAGGTTTTTGGTTACTACTTCAGTCTCTTTTCTACTTATAGGTGTTCAGACTTTCTACTTTTTTATGATTCGGTCTTGTTAGGTCGCATCTTTTTAGGAGTTTTTTGATTTCTTCTAGCTTGTTGACATATAACTGTTCATAATAGTGTTTTACAATCCTTTTAATTTCCGTGTTATCAATTGTGATGTCTCCTTCTTTATTTCTGATTCTATTTATTTGAGTCTTCTCTTTTATTAGCTAGTCTAGCTAAGGGTTTTTCAATTTTGCTTATCCCTTTTTAAAAGAACTATTAGATTCAACTTTTTCTTGCATCTACTCTCTATTTTTCTACTCTCTATTTCATTTATTTCTTCTCCGATGTTTATTATTCCCTTCCTTCTGCTAACTTTGGTCTTAGTTTGTTTTCTTGTTTTTTCTAGTTCTTTAAGGTATAACGTTAAGTGTTTTTTTTTTTTGTTTTTTTTTTTAACATGGCATCTGCTACTGAAAACTTCGCTTAGTCCTGGTTTGCTGCATCTCATATATTTCAATGTTATATTTTCATTTTGGTTATTTCAAACTATTTTCTAATTTTACCTTTGATTTCTTTTTTTGTCCCAGTGATTGAGAGTGTGTCGTTTAATTTCCACATGTGTGAATTTTTCAGTTTTCTTTGTGCTGTTGATTTATAATTTCACTCCATTATGGTCAGAAAAGATACTTGTTATTAATATAATTTAAAATTTTTAAAATTTGTTAAGACCTGTTTTGTGACCTGTCATATAGTTCATCCTACAAAATGTTCTGTGTATGCTTGAGAAGACTGTATATTTTGCTGCTGTTGGGTGGAATATTCTGTATAAATTTATAAAGTCCATTTGGTCTATATTTTGTTCACATCCTCTGTTTCCTTATTATATTTCTCTTTGAATGTTTTTGAAAGTGAGATATTAAAATCTCCTACTATTTCTGTGTCACTCTCTATTTCTCCCTTCGTTTCTGTCAGTGTTTTTTTTTCATATATTTGGGTGTTTTGATGTTGGATACATAAATGATTATAATTATTACATCTTCCTGGTGAATGGACCATTTTATAATTATATAATATTTTTCTTTGTGTCTTCTGACAATTTATGACTTAAAGTCTATTTTGTCTGATATAAATGTGGCCAGTCCTACACTCTTGTTACTACCATTTGCATGGAATATTTTGTTATCATTTGCATGGACTCCTTCTGGGTCTTTCATAATACACATATTGGTCCATTTGAAGGTGTACCGAAAGTTCCTTTGGTTTCTTCACTTTTTTAAGTTTTTTTTTTTTTTTTTTGCTCCTCTGACTGGATATTTTCAATAAATCTTATTTCAATAGATCTTATTGCCCGTTTGCCATTTTCTTCTTCAGTTGATCAACAAGTCTGCTGTTAAACCCCTCTAGTTAATTTTTCATTTCAGTTACTATGTTCTTCACCTCCAGAATTTGTGATTAAAAAAAAATTCTGTCTCTTTTTTGACAATTACATTGTATTCATTCATTGTTTGCCTGAGCTCATTGAGCATCTTTACAACAGTTATTTTGAATTCTTTGTCAGGTAATTAATATACCTCTATTTTTTAGGATCACGTTCTGGAGATTTGTTTCTTTGATTGGGTCATATATCCCTGTATGTCTTGTAACTTTGTGTTGGGATCCACGCATTTGATATAACAGCCACCTCTTCCTTTGTCTCTGGATTTGCTTCCTATTACGAGATATACTTTTGCAGTCACCTTGGCTAAAGATTCTAGCAGCCTCTCCAAACCTTTTCTGGGAATGTGTCTTCTCTGGTACTGTGCAAGCAATTTTGCACTTAGAGAGTTTTGCTTGTTTCTTTTTCAGGAGGTTGTAATTTCTTGATCTCTGGTGTCTTTCTCTGGTACTACAGGTTCTTTGGCTCTGACTCAAGTCACTGAGCTCTGTTTTGTTCTCTGTATACCCCCAGGCATCCAAGGTATGATTGTTCTGTCAGTGCTCTGGGTTAGGTGAGACTGAAATTTGTCCCTCTGGCAGCCCACTGAAAAGCGAGAATTTAGACACATAGTCCACTATTTATTTTCTTCCCAGGAGAGAAGCCATGAGCTAGTCACTTACTCCTTGTCTAGTG
The DNA here is from genome assembly GCA_963575035.1 of Avahi laniger. Classification (NCBI taxonomy): domain Eukaryota; kingdom Metazoa; phylum Chordata; class Mammalia; order Primates; family Indriidae; genus Avahi; species Avahi laniger. The sequence continues at coordinate 3,345 of CAUYSK010076986.1, read as the reverse complement.
AGCTGTGCTGTTTTTTGCCTGTGGTATATTACAAGTTTTCTGATGCTATCACAAGCCCCTGAGCTCTCCTTTGTTCTCTATGGCCCCGGCACTTAAGGTATGATGGTTACCCATCAGTGCTTTGAATCAGATAAGATAGAAGTTAGCCCCTCAGGAATCCCACCAAATATCTGAACATTCTACTCTTGTTTTTATTTCCCAAAAGAGAAACCAGAAATTGGGCTTTCCCTTCCAATTATCAGCGGTGCCAGCTTGGGAGAGGAGCTGACACAATTGAAATGAAATGGCTTTTCTTACCCCTTCCAATGCAGCTATTTTTGACTTTGAACTTACTTAGAGAACTGCATCTTCCTGACTTCAGGAATTCTCATAAGGCTTTTTGGGTCATATTTTCTTGTTAAATTGGTGTTTTGGTGGGAAAACAAGGTCTGTTGCTTACTATTCTGATATATTACTAACATCACTTCTGGATTTTGATCATACTGACCAACATTGTTCTCTTAGCCTGGCACACAATTGGTGCTCAACAAATATCTGTAGAACCTAAGTACACTAGTCCTAATTCAGGTTTAGAACATTAAACTTGTTTCTTAATGACATCAAAATACTTGATCTTGTGAAGACATTCGTTGTCTTGGCAATGTTGTTTATTTCTCTTCAATGCTATAGGTTTCAGGGCATAGTCTCCATGTACATTCAACATACAAACAACAAGGCCTTGAGCAGTGCTATCAAACAGAACATTTTGCAATGATGGACATGTTTATTTCTGCTCTCCAAAAAGGTTGCCAGAATCCGCATGTGGCCTGTGAACACTTGAAGTATGCCTCCTATGACTCACAGAATTTTTAATTTTATTTAAATTTAATTCTTTTAAAATTTACTTTTAAATAGCCACATATGCCTAATGGTTACTATACTAGACTGTGCAACTCTAAAAATCTTGATAGCTATTATGGGTGTCTGAAAATGCAGTTTGAAAATATTTATGCTACAACATTCTCTCTTTTCTCACATGAAAAGTAACCTACAGAAATGCAGTGCCATTGTATTGAATTGACCATAAGTTTCTACCTGCTATCAGATCCAATTGTTTTTGTTTTGCTTTTTGTTGTTTTCTTTCTTCTTTCTTTTGTTCTCTTTTGGTCATTTTCTTGGCTATATTTATGCATCAGAAAAACAGATGATGACTCAATTTTCTTGTTAATGTTGTTGTTCCATGGTATTTTAAAATTGTATCAAAGCCATACTGTATATTTATTTAGATCAAATAATACTACAAGGTTGAGATATTTTCCTAGCAACCACTTTACCCCATCCCTGAGTTATGGTCCTTTGAAACAACTACTTCAAACTCTTATAGCTATTTCTCCTGATATTTCCCTTCATACATGTAAAATATGCATAAAACTTTTTGAAATTTAAGTACTATTCTATATTTATCTAAGTCAGATAAGAATCCAGCTCTTTTATATGCCCCCATTACACACACACACACACACACACACACACACACACACAAATAAGCACACACACTGACATAATATGGCTATGTTGTAATTTTAGTCAAATCAAATTTCAGTGCTCATTACTGAGGCAGGATTTGAGGGAGAAAATGCCTATCATCTATACCTGATTTTTCTTTTCATATGAGCACCACTGGTTTTGTTTTGCTTCCTGTGCTCACATATTGCACTCCAGAGGAGGTGAGGTTATCAGTCTAATTAGTGAGTTTGGAAGAAGAAACAGAGAAGATTTGGCTTTGACTCTTCCTCTCACCTCTTCCTATTAAGAATGAACTTGTTTATGGAATGTTGATTCTATAGAAACTCAGCTGTACACATTGAGTCTTGATCAATTAAATAGAAATCAAGGGCTTCGGCAAAGTTTTGGGGTCTGAGAAAGCTCTAAGAGATGGACAGGCCATAGGAAGCAGAGGTTAAATCATTTTGACAAGGGATTTAAGTTCTTCAAGCATTAGGGGTTTTTTTAATGTGAATCACTGAAAATTATTTTATTTCATAGAATTCATAAACTTTTTTGGAGAATCAAATAAGATGATGACGATACATAAATTAGCAGAATTCCAGGCATATACTGAGTTATTAATAAAAGATAGTAATGTTATTATCTGAATAACAGTTACACAATAAAAAGAACGGTTCAGATTCCTTCACATTATACTCTTCATGTCACCCATGATGCCATATTAATTTGGGGTAGCTATTAAAATGGCTGGAAAGATTGATAGTAACATATATAAGGATAGTTCAAGAGTACTGACCCTAAATCAAAATTGGAGTCAGTGCTATTTATGCCTGATATACAATATATTATGATTTTTTTAAAGTCCATGCTGTTCTGATCTGAACTGTGCCCCTTCCTTCCAAATTCAATGTTGAAGTCCTAACTCCCAATATGACTCTATTTGAAGCTACAACCTTTAAGGAGGTAGTTAAGGTTACATGAGGTCATAATGGTTGGACCCTAATCTAATAAGTCTAGTGTCCTTACAAGAACAGGAAGAGACACCAGTAATGCACGCACATAGAGGAAAGATTATGTGAAGACATAGCAAGAAGGCTGCAGCCTGCAAGCCAAGGAGAAAGATCTCACCAGAAACAAACCATGCCAGCACCTTGATCTTGGACTTCCAGGCTTCAGTACCATGAGAAAATAAATTTCTGTTTAAGACACTCAAGTCTGTGGTATTTTGTTATGGCAGCCCAAGCTAATGTACACATTTTATCAATTTGAAACGGAATATGATACCGTAGCTTTGAATCATCCACAACTATATAATCATAGTCATGGAGATCATATTCCTTTATTTAATAATTGATCAGATCCTTTTACTCTTTTTACAACCATTTTAGTATCATGCTTTATGTGTTCTTTGGGAATGAAATTTCATTTCCTATTTTAAATCACTGGAATGCTTTACGTCATTGCCCCGTCCAGAAAAATGAATCGTGAAATGACATTGAAATTAACTAATAATGTAGGCAAAGAAGAGTTTATAATGTACGGCTGAGGGCCATAAATTGTATTAACAACTTCACTCCATGTAATCACTGCCTTTTTTTTTTTTTTTGAGACAGAGTCTCTCTGTGTTGCCCAGGCTGGAGTGCCGTGGCGTCATCTTAGCTCACAGCAACCTCAAACTCCTGGGCTCAAGTGATCCTCCTGCCTCAGCCTCCCGAGTAGCTGGGACTACAGACATGTGCCACCGTGCCCGGCTAATTTTTTCTATATATTTTTAGTTGTCCATTTAATTTCTTTCTATTTTTAGTAGAGACAGGATCTCGCTCTTGCTCAGGCTGGTTTCGAACTCCTGAGCTCAAA
>CAUYSK010076983.1:0-29295 GCA_963575035.1 Avahi laniger | reverse complement strand
GTGAAGATTGGATAATGAAAGCATTCTTCCATCCATCATTTAATGCAATGTGAATTGAGCGCCTATTTTGTGCCAAGTCTGAGATGAACTCATGTTGGTTTCAGTTTTTTTAAGTTAAAATTTATGTAAAATGAATGCATTATACTAAGAGAGGTATCCCAAGAATGGAAAGACAAGCACCACATGTACTCATCATCAATTGGGATTAACTGATCATCGTGGTTTTGATTTGTATTTTCCTGATGATTAGGGATGTTGAGCATTTTTTCATATGTTTCTTGGCCATTATTCTGTCTTCTTTTGAAAAGTTTCTGTTCATGTCCTTTGCCCACTTTTTGATAGAATTGTTTGATTTTTTCTTGTTGATTTTTTTTGAATTCTAAATAGATTCTAGTTATCAGCCCTCTGTCGGATTTGTAGTACGTGAACATTTTCTCCCATTCTGTAGGTTGTCTGTTTGCTCTTGTGACAGTTTCTTTGGCTGGACAGAAGCTTTTTACTTTGATTGGATCCCATTTATTTATTTTGGTTTTTGCTGTGATTGGCTTTGTGGTCTTCTTCATAAATTCTTTGCCTAGGACAATGTCTAGAAGAGTATTTCTAACATTTTCCTCTAGAATTCTAATAGTTTCATTCCTTAGGTTTAAAAGTGTTACCCAGCGTGAGTTTATTTTTGTGAGAGGTGAAAGGTGTGGATCCTGATTCAGTCTTCTACATGTTGCTATCCAGTTTTCCCAGTACCATTTATTGAATAAGGATTCTTTTCCCCAACGTATGTTTTTGTCTGGTTTGTCAAAGATTAGATGGCTATATAAGGATGGTTTTATATCTGGGTTCTCAGTTCTGTTCCACTGGTCAATGGCTCTATTTTTGTGCCAGTACCAAGCTGATTTGATTATTGCAGCCTTGTAATAAAGTTTGACGTCTGGTAAGTTGATACCTCCCATTTTGTTTTTGTTGCCTAAAATTGTTTTTACTATGCGGGATCTTCTCTGGTTCCATACGAAGCATAAAATTAATTTTTCTACATCCGTGAAGAATGATGTTGGTATTTTAATAGGGATTGAATTGAATCTGTAGATCACTTTGGGTAGTATAGATATTTTAACAGTGTTTATTCTACTGACCCACGAGCATGGTATGGTTTTCCACCTGTTTACGTCTTCTGCTATTTCCTTCCTCAATGTTTCATAGTTCTCCCTGTAGAGGTCTTTTACTTCCTTAGTTAAATATATCCCTAGGAAAGAGAGTTGAATTACAGGCATACAAATGGGAACAGAAGAGATCAAACTTTCACTATTTGCTGATGATATGATACTATATCTAGAAAACCCCATGGATTCAACCAAGAGGCCCCTAGAATGAATTCAGTAAAGTCTTAGCATACAAAATCAATATACACAACTCAGAGGCTTTCATATATACCAATAGCAGTGATACTGAGAACCAAATCGAAGGCTCAATTCCCTTCACAATTGCAACAAAGAAAATAAAGTACCTAGGTTGGGAGGTTTTTCATTATATCTTCCATATTATTTGTTATTGGTCTGATTAAATTTTCTACTTCTTTATGATTCAGTCTTGGCATGTTATAACTTTCTAGGAATTCATCCATTTTTTCTAGATGGTTGACTATATTGTAGTATTGTTTTTTTTATTTCAGCATAACATGCGGGTACAGATGTTTAGGTTACATGTGCTGCCCTTGCCCCCCCTCTCCCCCCCAGTCCAGGGAATAGTAGTCCATTATAGTCTTTTGTAATTCTGTGGTATCTGTTGTATTGTCTTCTCTTTCATTTTTTACTTTATTTATTTGAATTCTTTTCCTTTTTGTGTTAGTCTAGCTAAAGTTTTGTAAATTTTATCATTTTAAAATACCAACTCTTAGATTTATTGATCTTTTCTATTATCTTTCTAGTCTTTTTTTATTTATGCTCTAGTCTTTATTGCTTCCTTCTGCTACCTTTGGGACTAGTTTGTTCTTATTTTAGTTCCTTGAAGTGTAAAGTGAGATTGTTTATTTAAGATCATTCCTTTTTTCTTATTGTAGACATTTATCACCATACATTTCCCTCTTATAACCACTTTGGCTGCATCCCTTGAGCCTGCATATAATGTGCTTTCATTTTTGTTTCTCTTAAGATATTTTTTCATTTCCTTTTTGATTTCCTCTTTGATCCACTGGTTGTTCAGAAGTATATTGTTTAATTTCTGTATATTTGTGAATTTTCCAAATTCCTGCTGTTATTGATTTCTAGTTTCATGCTATTATGGTTGGACAAAACATTTGATATGATTTCAGTCTTCTTACATTTGTTAAGATTTGTTTTGTGGCTCAACATGTGATCTATCTCAGATAATGTTCTGTGTGCAATGGAAAAGAATGTATATTCTGCTGCTATTAGAAGGAATGTTCTGTATGTATGTGTTAAGTCCATTTGGTCCAAGGAGTAGTTCAAGTCGACTATTTCCTTATTGATTTCTGTCTGGATGAATTTGTTGGAAGTGCTATATTAAAATCCCCTACTATCATTGTATTGTTTTCTCTTTCTCACTTCAGTTCTCTTACCATTTACTTTATATATTCAGGTATTCTAACATTAGGTGTGTATACATTTACAATTGTTATATCCTCTTGATGAATTGATATTCCTTATCTCTTATGACAGATTTTGACAGAAAGACAGAAAGTATGTTCTGTCTGATATAGCCACACCTGCTCTCTTTTGGTTGCCATTTGCATGGACTACCTTTTTCATCCCCTCACTTTCAGCTTATGTTTAGCCTTAAGACTAAAGTGAGCCTGTTGTAGGCAAATATTCCTGGAACTTTTTAAAAAAATGTATTCATTCACTCTGTCTTCTTATTTAAGAATATGATGCTTTTACATTTACAGTAATTATTGATAATTAAGGGCTACTGTTGCATTTTTGTTAATTGTTTTTTGCCTGTTTTGTGGTATTTTTGATCCTTCATTCTTTTTTCATGATTTATTGATTTTTGTAGTGATTTCCTTTGATTTGTTTACCTATATCTTTTGTATATCTACTGGAGGTTTTTTCTTCAGTGTTACCATGAGGTTTACATAAAATATATTATAGCTATAGTATTCTATTTTTAGCTTATAGCATTTTCGGTTACATGCAGAACTGCACACACTTACTCCCCTCCACTACATTTTGTGCTATTCATATCACAACTTATAGCTTTTTATATTGTGCATTCATTAACAAATTATTGTAACTATAGTTACTTTTAATACTTTTGTCTTTTAATTTTTATACTGGAGTTAAAAGTGATTTACACACATCACTATTACAGCCTTAGAGTATTATGAATTTGATTATACATATTTTTTCTTGTATTTTATTTTTTATTTCAGAATATTATGGGGGTACAAACACTTTATTTTTATTTTATTTTTATTTCAGGATATTATGAGGGTACAAACATTTTGGTTATATTTTATGTCTTTGTCTCACCCAAGCAAGGGTTAGAGGCTTGCCCTTCCCCTGCTCACCGCATCCATTAGTTGTGAGTTTACCCCCCAAACCCCTAATCCCTGGAGAATATTACTACCGTGTGAGCACCATAGTGTTCATCAATCAGTGCCAATTTTATGGCGAATACATGTGGAGCCTATTCTTCCGATCTTGTGATACCTCACTTTGAATAATGGACCTAAGTTTAATCCAGGAAAATATAAGAGATGCTAGATCACCATCATTTCTTATTACTAAGTAATATTCCATTGTATACACATACCAAATTTTAATAATCCACTCATGAATTGATGGTCACTTCGGTTGTTTCCACATCCTTGCAATAGTGAATTGTGCTGTCATAAACATTCTAGTGCAGATGTCTTTATTATAGAATGACTTTTGTTCCTTTGGGTAGATGCCTAATAATGTTATTGCTTAATTGAATGATATTTCTATTTTTAGCTCTTTGAGATATCTCTAAATTCTTTTCCACAGAGGTTGTACTAATTTGCAGTCCCACCGGCAGTGTAAGAGTGTTTCTGTCTCTTCATATCCTCACCATCATTTGTTGTTTTGGGATTTTTTGATAGATGCCAATCTTACTGGGGTTAGGTGATATCTCATTGTGGTTTTGACTTGTATTTATCTAATGATTAGAGATGTTGAGCATGTTTTATATGTTTTCTGGCCATTATTCTGTCTTCTTTTGAAAAGTTTCTGTTCATTTCATTTGCCCATTTATTGATGTGGTTGTTTGTTTTTTTCTTGTCAATTTTTTTAAGTTCTAGATAGATTCTAGTTATCAGCCCTTTATTGGATGTGTAGGGAGCAAATATTTTCTCACATTTTGTAGGCTGTCTATTTGCACTAATGATAGTTTCTTTGGCTGTGCAAAACCTTTTTAATTTGATTATGTCTCATTTATTTATTTTTATTGCTGCTGTGATTGCTTTTGGGGTCTTCTTCATAAATTATTTGCCTAGGCCCAGGTCTGTCCAATCCTAGTAGAAGAAAAGAAATAAATAAGACCAAAGTAGAACTAAATGAAATTTAGAACAAGAGAATTATATGGAATATCAACAAAACCAAAAGCTGGTTTTTCAAAAAGATAAACAAAATCGACACCTCTCTTGTGAGACTGACAGGAATTCAAAGGGAAAGGATTCCAATAAACTCAATTAGAAATAAAAAAGGAGAGATCACAACAGACACCATGGAAATACAAAACATTATTTTTGATTACTATAAAAGCCTATATGCCCCAAAACCACATAATAAGGAGAAAATGGACAAATTCCTGGAAACACAGAAACTCCCTAAGTTCACCCAGAGCTAATAGAATTTCTGAATAGACCAATCTCAAGCTCAGAAATTGGAGCAGCAATTAAAAACCTCCCAAAATGGAGAACTGTGTCACACTAAGAAAAGAAATTGTAGAGGATGGAAAGAGACAGAAAAATCTACCTTGCTCTTGGATTGGTAGAATCAATATCGTTAAAATGTCCATACTACCTAAAGTGATCTACAGAATTAATTCAATTCCTATTAAAGTATCATCATCATTCTTTACAGATCTAGAAAAAATAATTCTACACTTTGTATGGAACCAGAGAAGACCTCGTATAGCCAAAGCAATCTTAAGCAAAAAGAACAAATTGGGATGTATCAGTTTACCAGACTTCAAGCTGTACTACAAGGCTTTAGTAACCAAAACAGCATGGTACTGGCACACAAACAGAGACAAAGACCTTTGGAATAGGACTGAGAATCCAGAGATGAAACCATCCGCATGTGGTAATCTAATCTTTGACAAAGCCGACAAAAATATACACTGGGGAAAAGAATCTGTTTTCAATAAACGGTGCTGGGGGAAAACTGGATAGCTACATGCAGGAGAATGAAAGTGGATCCCCACCTCTCACCTCTTACAAAAATCAATTCACGATGGATAAAAGACTTAAACCTAAGGCATGAAACTTTAAGAATTCTAGAAGATGTTGAATTTGATTATATATTTACATTTATCAGGGAGTTTTATACTTTCACATATTTTCATGTTGTTATTTAGAATTATTTTATTTGAACTCAACAAACTCTCTTTAGGATTCATATAAGGCAGGTCTCATGGCGTGATGGACTCCTTCAGCTTTTGTTTGACAGCATCTTTATCTCCCGTTCATTTCCATAGGACAGTTTTGTCACATATAGTGTTCTTAGTTGCGAGGTGTTTTTTTTTTCCTTTATTTTTTCTTTCAGAAATTTGAACATAGAATCCCACTTCTTCTTGGTCTACAAAGTTCCTGCCAAGAAATCTGCCAATAGCCTTATTGAGTTTTTCTTGTATGTTTTCTCTTGATGCTTTCAAGATTCTCACCTTGTCTTGACTTTTGACAATTTGATTATAATATGTCTCAGAGTATTCATCTTTGGATTGGTCTTGCTTTAGATCCTTTGCATTTCATGAATATGGATATCCATATCTCTCCCAATATTTGAGAATGCTCCCTGGAAATGCCCTTTCATTACCTAAATTCCTCCTATGGTTTATAAACAACTGAAGGATGGGGCCTTAAAGAAAGCACTGGGCCTACAGAGACCATGGCTTTGGTATCACATATAAAGAATTCTCTAATGGGTTCAGAAAGTATCTTTTTCTGATTTTTTTTTGTAAAGTGAGTTAGTATAATTTGATTATTTGAATAGTCACTCATTCAACAAAAAATTAATACCTACTAAGACTAGAGAAATGAGTCATATATAAGACCTGCTATTAAGGAGTCCAGAGAGGAGGTTAGAATGGTACATAACAGAAAAGGATGTTTGAGATTCAGTCAAAGACCTGAGAATATCTTAATCATTCAAACACATTCCTTGTGGTTTTATATCGATATTCTTCTGTGAACCACTTTGTGAGACATCTAGAAAATATAGCATCAATGGAGGCAACATGATACTAGGATCTTAGCATTGTTGAGAGACACAGACTCTAATTGAAGCTATGTCACTGTCTACCAGTGTGAATTCAGAGCAGTCCCATTCTCTCTCTGCATATCAGTCTCCACATTTGTAATATGAGTAGGTGGGAGAATATGGGATAATCGAAATTAGTTCTTTTCTAAATTACACATACCAACCCAGGTTGTATCATAGAGCCACTAGTGGGCTTCTCTTATGCTACTTATGTAAAATACAGTTAGCAGAAATTAAATAAACAGTGGCCATAGCTTAAGCTCAACCAAGACATGGAGTATCACCCATTAGCTCTATATGAACTCCAGGTCAGCTGCAATGAGACAATCCATGAGAGCTTACAGTAGGTTGATGAAAGATAATCACAGACTGGAGACACAGACAGCTTTTTGTTAAGACAGAATTCCAGAATGTCTGGCACAAGGGGAAAGCTCTGTACATCTATGTTTCCTCCAACCAAGAGAGATCAATATTTTAACAATGAACAAAATACAATGATCAATAGAAGAAAAGGGTGGGCAGAACAGAGGAAAAGATCTCAGCAAGTAAGTGTCGAACACCTACTATGTGCCAGGCTATATAGTAAACTTTCAGGAAAGAGAGACTAATCTGAGGTTAATACTGCCTTAAGAAACCTAAATTAATTTACTTATCAAGAATAAATTCTGCACCTACTATGTGCCAGGCACTTTTCTAGGTGCTTAGCATACAACAATAAACAAAAGAGACAAAAAACCCTTGCAATTTGGAGAGCACAGGTTTAATGTGGTGAGGAGTTCACAGTCCTCAGCACTATGGAGAACAAGAAAAGAATTACAATCCATCATCCCTCCTTGAGGTTGTTAAAAATTAGTTGAGGAAATAAGATTATTACTCATGCAACAAAAGACAAATTGAAGGCAAGATATAACTAAGGATTGCATTCTGTGGCATGAATAGGTTTTCCTCTCTTGCCAAGACTGCTACAGCTTTCATTTAAAAAACTCTTTATATGAAAAACAGGATTGGGTTAATCATATTTCTCAGTTTATGACACTTATTATCACTGGTCCGTGCAAGACACTGCTCATGTTTTTGTTTATTTATTCGACTATTTATTTTTTTATTTTTATTTTTTTGTATGTTTAGAAACACACAGCCTCCCTAGGCTCAACCAGAAAGAAATAGAATTCCTGAACAGACCAATATCAAGGACTGAAATTGGAACAGCAATAAAAACCATTCCAAAAAAGAAAAGTCCTGGACCAGATGGTTTTATACCCGAATTTTACCACACCTACAAAGAAGAACTGATGCCTATACTGCAGAAATTATTTCACAACATTGAGAAGGATGGATTCCTCCGCAACACATTTTATGAAGCCAACATAACCCTGATACCAAAACCAGGAAAGGATGCAACAAAAAAGGAAAACTACAGACCAATATCCCTTATGAATATAGATGAAAAAATTCTCAACAAAATTCTAGCTAACTGAATCCAGGTGCTTATTAAGAAAATAATCCATCATGACCAAGTGGGCTTCATCCCAGAGATGCAGGGATGGTTCAACATATGCAAATATATAAACATAATTCACCACATAAACAGAAGCAGAAACAAAAACCATATGATTCTCTCAGTAGATGCAGAAAAAACATTTGACAAAATTCAACACCCTTTTATGATAACAACGCTTAACAAAATAGGCATAGATGGGGCTTACCTAAAACTGATACAAGCCATGTATGACAAACCCACAGCCAACATTATACTGAATGGGTAAAAATTGAAAGCATTCCCACTTAGAACTGGAACCAGACAAGGTTGCACACTATCTCCATTTCTATTCAACATAGTGCTGGAAGTCCTGGCCACAGCAATCGGGCAACAGAATGGAATTAAAGACATACGAATAGGAACAGAAGAGATCAAACTCTCACTATTTACTTATGATATGATATTATATCTAGAAAACCCCATGGATTCAACCAGGAGGCTCCTGAAATTGATAAATGAATTCAGTAAAGTCTTAGGATACAAAATCAACACACACAAATCAGAGGCTTTCATATACGCCAAGAGCAGTCATACAGAGAACCAAATCGAAGACTCAATTCCCTTCACAATAGCAACAAAGAAAATAAAATACCTAGGAATATATTTAACTAAGGAGGTAAAAGACCTCTACAGGGAGAACTATAAAACATTGCGAAAGGAAAATAGCAGAGGACATAAACAGGTGGAAAACCATACCATGCTTGTGGGTCGGCAGAATCAACATTGTTAAAATGTCTATACTACCCAAAGTGATCTACAGATTCAATGCAATCCCTATTAAAATACCAACATCATTCTTCACAGATGTAGAAAAATTAATTTTACACTTCGTATGAAACCAGAGAAGTCCCCACATAGCAAAAACAATTCTAGGCAATAAAAACAAAATGTATTTTTTATTCTTTATTTTTTATTTCAGAATATTACAGGGGTACAAAGGTTTAGGTCACATACATTGCCTTTGCGCCACCCGAGTCACAGCTACAAGTGTGCCCATCCCCTAGATATTGTACACGGCACCCATTAGGTGTGTATATACCGATCCCCTTCTCCCCCCTCCCACCTGCCTGACACCAAATGAATGTTATTTCCATATATGCATATAAGTGTTGATCAATTAGTACCAATTAGATGATGAGTAAATTAGATGATGAGCATATGTAGTGCTTGCTTTTCCATTCTGTGATACTTCACTTAGGAGAATGGGCTCCAGCTCCATGCAGGATAATATAAGGTGCTTAGTTCACCATATAACATATTAATATATAAAACATATAGGACCTTTTTTGTGGCTGAGTAATATTCCATGGTATAAATATACGTTATTTTACTCCATTCCCAACTCCCTTTCCCCCACCTAACCATTCCATCTTAATCACCCATTCATTTCATGAATCTTTCGCTGATCTCTTCTCAAATGTCACCTCCTCAAAGAAGTCTTTCCTGATTCGCTTGTCTAAAATCTCACCTCCTTGTCACTGTCTATTCTCTTACTCTAATTTATTTGTTACAGATTGTATCACTACATAAACTTCAATATTTACCTCTTTCACTAGAAAGTAAGCTTCATGTGGGTTAGGGAATTTGTAGTATGCAGTACAACATTCCTAGAGCCTAGAACTGCCTGACACAAAGTAGATTGTCAACTAATATTTGTGAAATGAATGTATGTATGAATGAATGAATAAATGAATAAGTAAAAGGAAGATGAATCATAACTGGGGAAGTTGAGAAGTTTCCATAAATGACTCAGAAATACCTGAAGTGTTATATATGATCATAATTAATCCCTTGCCTTTTCTGTGATTTTATTGATATATTCTTTCAACAAACATTCACCACCAACTCTGTGACAACTGTGCTAGGCACTGCAGAGACAAAAGCAAATAAGTAAATTTAATTATTTCTCATAAGAATATTGCAGTCCCGTAAGCACGATAGACACATAAATAGATAATTGTAATGTGAGAAAAACTTAAATAAACATATGGACAACATGCTATGGGATCTCTGAGAAGGGAGCAATGAATTTTAGAAGGGCCAATGGACAAGGAGACATTTAATTCATACTTTCAACAATGATTTATGGGGCACCTGCCTTGTGCGTACCCTTTGCTAGGTGTCAGTGACACAGCGGCAGCCATGACTAAGATCCAATATAAGAAATAGATGAGCACTAAACAAGAAGCATTTTCCCTCCAGAAAAGCTGAAACCAAGTAAAAAAACCAGGGCTCACATGCCTGCCAAAGTGAGAAGCTCTTTCCCAGGCAGTTGAAAAGTGCAGCAAAAAGGACTTTTGGCAGCCACTTGGAAGGAAACGTGCTCTGAAGAGAGAAAGCTAACAGGGCTTTCAAATAAGCCCAAATAGACACCACTAAGTAACATTGCTTCGGTTCCCTGAAATGGAAAGGTGAGCCTAAAAGTGCACTCTGTTCCAATGGTTAGGTCATATTGGAGCCAGCTTCTGAGATCTCAAAGCACAGAAAACTAGATTTGTGGGATACACTTGGATATGAAACAATCAAAAAGCTAACAACAGGGGTTACAACAGCACATTTCAAAATGCTGTGGCAAAAGGTATAAGTATGAATCCTCCAGCTACTCTTGAAATACCTCATTTGCTTTCAAAATATGTGGTTACCTTGAAGCATTTGCTTTGTAGGAAAACTACTGGTATAAATTATAATATAAAATGCTCCAAATGGCAGGCATTGATCAGTGATGGAGCTGCTTCTCATATAGGCAATTCTATGTAGCATGATCTAGGATAAGGAGCTTCAGATATTTTCATTAGAACAATGAGGGTGGTTTATAAAGAATTTCATTTCAAAGTTGAAAATTATCACAGTTCCATATTAATAATTATAAATAAAATCCATAATACAAACCCAAGAATAATTGTTTCATTGGCTCTATTGAACTATATTAAACAGGTTCTTGATGTCTCTTAGCAACACCAGTTAAGACAGCTAGTTACACATGTAAAAGTTAGACACAATGCACCTAAAACTTAGCAAAACACTTAAAATATCCATAATAGACTATTATCACAATGCAACATGTCACATATTCTTCTGATATTTTTGTAGCTGACTATCCCATCAAGAGGAGTGCATGTGCCAAACCAATGGGCCTGAACCTTTGCTGTCCACTTGAGTAGACACATACAGACTAAATTCAAATAAAGACTAGGACAAAACTTGTACCTTCCTAAACAATGATGCATTTAGAAGGTTAATATAAAGTTCAGACATGCCAGGAGCCTTATTTCAATGTCTGAATGAAAAACAAATTAACCATGCAGTCCAAGTTAATGTGTAACTGGTTTCCAAAAGAGTGTAAATTTAGTGCACCACACACTTACACATTTTGGGCTTTTTTTTAATTATAGTTATTTATAACATTCTTAAGATATATTTAAAAAATGAAACTAAAATCAAATATCTAGATCTTCTGAAGTATTTCCATTATACTAGTTCATAGCTGTCTATCAGCTGAAAAAGTAAACAGCAAGGGCAGAAATTATCTCATTTACTTTAAACCAGTGTTTTTCAAACTGTGATTTATAACTCACTGGAAATGCTTAAAATGAACTTGGTGGGTCAGGACCAGTAGTTATAATAAGGTTCAATTTATTCAATTTATATATATGTGTATATTCCATTTATATCTACCTATACATCTATCTATCTATGTATATATATGACAACAGCTTACATCACATTATTCTTTAATAAAAGTTGCTTTTAGGAAAATTTGTAATCCGTCACACACACACACACACACACACACACACACACATACCCATATAAACATATGTGCGTGTATGTACCAAGTACTGGTGTACATTTTCTTACTGTGGATCTCAGCCAAAAAAATTTCAAAAATATTGCTTTAGACTCTTTTTTCCTGCATGCACCCAAACTTACGAAGACCCCCATTTGATCCTCAAACTTAAATCCTCTGGGTTGTGTCTAAGATCCATCATATTTTGGTCCTTCTTTACCAAAGTTATCCCCAATTGTTTATTTCAAGGAGACTGGCTGAGTTCCTTAATCTCAGCCTTCTCACCACACCCAGTCACATGCAAACCATAGTCATTTCTGTCTTTGAAGCTATGCTTCCCCAGCTTTCTTGCCTAAAGTATCATTTACTTCTGTACTTATCCAATTTCCACCCTTACGTCAAGACCCAGAATGAGGATGACTGCTTCCGTGAAGCCATCTCCGATCACGCAATTTAACTATTGGCACCAACATTTCTCTCCTCGCCTTCTAATTTGTCCATGTTATTTATCTTCCATGCCACATACCTCAATAATTAAAGAATAGCAGAATACTCAAAGGTAGGAGAGACTTGAAAGGCCGTTTGATCTTTCTCCTGAGGGCAATTCAGCCCAAAATAATGTGCATTCAAACCACTTGAGGAGTATACTCCATATGTAGATTCCTAGATCTTATGACAAGACCTCATGGATCAGAATCTTGGGGGTAGAGTATAGGAATTTGCATGTGCATCTTTTTTAGGGGTGTGGGGGGCTCTGATGCCCAATTGTCTTTGAGAGCTGACATTCTATTTTGATATACCACCCAACCCAGGAACTGTTGCTTTCCCTGTTTTCCTAGGGAAACCATTGCTTTCATTGGTACTCATTCCCATTTTCTGGCACTAATCAGCAGAGCAGTAGGGGCTTTCATTTTGCAGATTTGCAAAGGCTAAGAGCAGAACTTTGCCACCAGGCAGGAACACAACTGAGTGATAAGACATTCCCAAGATCACAGGAAGCTAACTATTGGACACCCCCAGGACTTTGTTTCTTCCTCTCTAGAATGGCCAGAGTACCCTACATCAATTGCCATGTGTCATAAAGTTCAAAATTACCGCCTTCATAATCACAAGAGCACGGGCCTGTTATCCTAAACTCTGTATTTACAGCACAGCAGGATAACTTGTCTGAGCCTGAGTTTCCTCATCTGGAAAATGGGGTTACTAATAGTACTGGCTTCACATGATGATGTAAGAATTAAATAAGGCAATGAACAGGAAATTGGCTGTCATATAGAAGAAGCTCAATAAATTATGGTTGTTATTATTCCCAAGGTCTCTCTGGTTCCAAATGGCCTTCAACTGTTATTTTATCATGCAGTCTCAGCAGAAAATTTTGAGGGACAAAGGACTCTTGACTAGATACTATGCAGGATGATAGATTTTATCCCTGTACAAACAGTCCTCAGACAGCAACAAAATCTGATGACTTAGAGGAGGCTGGAGATAAGGCTAGAAGAAATAAGCAGGGGGCAAATCACTAAGGGTGCTTGATCTGCTTTGCATGGGAAGGCATCTGAAGCAGTAGAGTGATAGGAAAGACTTGAAAAACAATTGGGGAAACTGAAGCCTAGATCAGCAGAATTGGGGGAAGCTTTCCAAAGCCCTGTTCAAGATTTTTCTAGCTTCCACTCTTCCCTGGCCCCAGGTAGGCTGGGTGGGACAGAAGTGCATTGGGGAGTGGAAACTGGAGAATGAGACAGACAAGGATTGCGGGGACCCTTGGGAAAGAGCAAGGAGCAGGTAGCCTGGCAAAAGGGAGAGGAGATAGCCCTGTTCTGGGGCCTGATGGGGGAAGAGTACTTGCTCAGTGGCAGTGTGGGCAGTACAGGGGAGATGACAAAGCAACGTAAGTACCAGGTGAGAAGCAGGTGTGCAGACTCAGGTATGAGGTCACAAGACCTCAGTGCCCTCAGTCATCAAACTTAGACATCTGGCAGAACACAGAACAGCAACTTTCAAATGCCACAGTGGCACCTCTGGGACTTTGGGTGGGGGTTGGTGAGTGTGCAAGACACCTCCCTATACACACATACTAGAGCCCAAAACAGTACAGTGTTTGCTTCAAATATTGGAGTTTTCTGTGAGGTTTTTTTGAAGAAAGGAAGAGTTCCATTGATTTAAAATGAAGAAGTTAGAAGAATATTCACATAGTACAGGCTGGGGACCTGGGATCCAAGAAAGGAAGGGATTTGCAAAAGGTTTTATGTGGCAAGGATCAAAGCCAGGACAGGACCTCAGCATGCTGGACTACTACTCCAGTGCCCTTTGCCCTCCTCTCTGCTGTCCTCAGTAAGTATTATTCAGCCAATCCTCAACAAGTCTGAAGACAGAAACACTGTCCCTCTGAATCTTCTCCAGGCTAAACAACTCTACTTCCTTCAGCGGTCCCTCATGGGACATTGGCCCTCCCCAGCCTCCTCTCTATGTTCTGAACACACTCCAGTATGTCTGTGACCTTATTAATATTTGAGGCTTCAAGCTTGGCCTATATGCAAGGCGAGGATCTGTCCAATAAAGACAGATTAAGAATGCTACATGACACTGAGATGCCCATCACAGAATTCCCCTAAGCCTAGGTTATATATCCTACCTCTCTTTTGTATTGTATAGTAAACCCTGTACTTATATAGGGATTTTATATCTTTTCCACTAAATATCACTTTTTGTTCTTAAATAAATGCACAGATATTTAAAATTCTGATTAACTATCCCATCTAGCTTAGAGCATCCATAAATCTGAACAGCCAATGCCTTCATCTAAGTCACTGATACAAATATCCAGTAGTATAGAGCTCAGGAAGGAACCCTGTGGCATCTCAATGCAGACCTCCACAAATGAATGAGCCCCATTAAGATCAATCATTCAGTCACTCAACAGTTGGACTGCTGAACTCATCCAACAGTCCATGAAGATGTCACAACTTGATTTCAGGAAGGTGTTGGGAAACATCTACCTGCATGGTGTCAGTCTACTAACCCTGTCAAAGGTCAAAAGAAGATTAGTGTAAGTCACTTTTCTGTAACTCTTATAGGAAATTTTATTTGCATTATTTGCATGGACTTCTGAAAATGGAAAAACTTGGCAGAATTACAACAAGTTTTCCATAGTATAATACTGTATTTTTACCTGTTTGAAAAATTACTATTTTGGAGTAAATAGTTCTATGATTTCCTAAACCTGTATAGATTCATGTAACTATCACTGCAAACAGGATACAGTGCAGTTTCAAGGACCACAAATTATTCCCTTGCACTGCCCCTGTGTAGTTATACTGTCCTCCACCCCTAATTTATGGCAAGCACTAATCTATTCTTTGTTCCTATAGTTTTGTTTTTACTATACTATCATGTAAATGCAATCATATAGTAAGTAGCCTTTTGTCTCTGGCTTCTTTTACTTAGCACAATGTATTTTCCAATATATCCATCCTGCCATACATATTAGTAGTTTGTTTCCTTCTATTTCGGAGTAGTATCCCATGGAATGGATGTATCACAGTTTGTTTAACCATTCAACTGTTGTTAAACATTTGGGTTGTTTCTAGTTTTTGGTGATTTTGAATAACACTATTATAAACATTCAATTACAGATTTTCTAAATTAGGTAGTTAGATGTGGGATTTCTGGGTGATAACGTAAGCTCATTTTAAACTTTTTAAGAAACTACCAAACTGTCTTCCAAAGTGGCTGTACCATTTTATGCTCCCACTACTTCATTTGTGTTTTGTGAGCTAGGAATGAGTTCCTGCCTTATCACTCCTATTGATTGGAATTTAGGGGCTTTGTCTCTGTATGTCTCATAAAACCTATCATAGGACCAAGTATAAAGCAGGTATTTGTTGGGTGTCTTTTATGTCTATGTGTTTTTCCTTCTACCTTTCATACATATCCTTTTAAAATTCATTCTGCTTAATGTGCCCTTGTAACTTGTAGAATAAAAGCCAAATGCTTCAGGCTAACATTCAAAGTCTTTAATAAGCAGGTCCTCCCATTCCTTTTCTAGCCTCATCATCATATGTCACCATAGCCTGTATCCCAGCAATACCAGAAAACTTTAGTCTATTCCTTTCACCTGAGATATCTCCCTCTCTCATACCAATTCTACTGTGAATAATGGCAGCTACAGTCACTAAGTATTTCAGGCCAATCTGCATACTAGGTGTTTTATATTATGTCCACACAATATTTTATTTTATTATCTACATTTTATAAATTTGGAAACAAGAGTTCAGACGAATTAAGTAATTTGCACAAGGTCATTCAGCTGGTGAGTTCTAGAGCCAGAAATCAAAGAACTATAAGATACAGGCCCAAATCCTTACCCTGGCATTCAAGATTCTTCATGATCTTCTTCGAGTCTTTGTTGAAAGGTGATGTATTGCTGAGAGCATGGGTTCTTTCTGTATCCAGACTTACTGGGTTTGAATCTTGAACCCTCCTCTTGCTATCTGTGGGATCTTGAGCAAGTTACTTAACTTCCTTAGGCCTCAGTTTCTGAACTGTCATGTGAGGATGATGATGATCCTAATATTAACCTATCTACTACGTTGTTGTGAGGATTAAATAAGTTAATGCATGTTAAACTCAACATTGTTTCTGACATGTAGTAAGTAATCCACAAATATTAACTCTTAGTATTACTTTCTATGCTCATTTTCTCTCACTGCCATCACTAAACATCCTGTATTCTGCATTGTACTACCTCCATCTATATGTTCATGCTGTTTCCTGCATCTCCTCCGTACATATGAAAATCCAATTTAGTCTTTCCTTCCACCTCCTTTGTATAACCTTCTTAGATTCCTTCAGCTAGAAGCCAACCCTCCCTCCTCAGCACTGTGAGAGTAATTTGTTTATACCTCTCTCATTATAGTGTTTAACAATTTCTGCCTTTGATTAACTTGCGTAGGTTCCTGTCTCTTCCATGGTTCTTTATATTCAAAAACAGCAACTTATTCCTTTCTCTGTTGCTTACAGTGTTTAGCACAATACATGGCACAGGGCTTTTGAATGCAATAAATTGCTCTTGAATTGTATTCATCTTTTTCTTGTTACTCCTAGGAGTGCCAGCTGCAGTCTGGGACAAGCTGATGGAAGCTTCACTCTGAAGTTAAGCCAGCCAAAGCTTTCATCTTCTCTTTGCAGACATTTTTATTTTGTGTTAATATTTTCCATGTGGATATCTTTGAACCAAAGCCCTGCAGGTGGGGGTGGCTAGAATAGGCCTAGCCCAAGCAAACCACGCTGTAGTTAGTAGTTGTCAAATTTGGGGTCTGCTCTTCCAGTAGAGATGGAGGTGAAGTGCTCCTATAATTTCTTGACACTGATACAGACGTTGACTCTGATGATGTCAGATGCCTCCAAGCAATTACACAGAGCTGGAGCTCTCCAGATTTTTGGCATTCAGGATATCATCCATGTTGGCCATATTTGGTTTCATCCAGGCCCAAACACACACATTCCTAAAGTTAAGTACAAGTAATGCTCAGCCTTCTGCTTCTGAGAGGAATGAGGTAGAAGTCTTCCAGAAAGGCCAGTCCTCTGATATCTGTTGGAGTAGGGGTGGGGAGCCAGTGCGGAATATGAATAGGCAGGGATGGGTGTGAAAGGGTGTGAAAGAGCCAGTGCGGAATATGAATAGGCAGGGATGGGTGACAAAGATGGTATCTTTAGTGCTTCTGTGCCTAAAACATCGGGGATGAGCTCAGCAGGAGAGCTATTATTTATTGAGCCAGTTAAATTAATTTGCTCCTCCATCTCCATGCGGGGGAGGGGAAGAAAAAACAAACTCTCAGCTTTAGACTCTTGTTATCTGAGTATATTGTCTTCTACTCCTTTGCTAACACCTCCTAACTTTCTGGTCAATCCCCATCATTTGTCATAGACATTGGCATCTGGCTCACTGTCCTCTTCCTTGCTATCATTCTTCAGGATTCTGAGAGATAACCCAGCTAATATCTGGATTCTTGGGTCCTTTGGCTTTCTCGTCTGCAATAATTTTGTCCTCCATCTCTCCTCAGCTACCCTGTCATCACCCAGAGCTTCTCCATCCCTGAAATACTAAATACAAACGTCCAGTTACTGTTACACATCTTTCTAGCTTTCCTTTCAGTTACTTCCAGGTGACACCTCTGCATGCTCCCTATTTAAGCAGGTCCCTGCTATCACACAATCTCCTTTACGATGTCTTTAACAGGCAAGAGCCTTTAGTCTTTCCTTCCTCACCCCTCACCCCTTAGTTCAAACAGTCAACTCCAGCAAGAGCTCATATTACAAATGAGCTTCCTCCTCAACCTCAGAAAGAACACCTAGGCCAAGCCACTATAACCATAGCCTGTCAGCCATTGCTCTTTATAGGGCTGAAAGTTAACTAATTATTGGGTTCAACAGCCACAATCTCCTGGCACTAGGGCTAAAGTTTATGAGCACAACAGTGGTCTTCCTAGAGTATTATGTGTAGGAGGGCAGGGGCATACAATTATAATTATTTGGGGAAAATCCTCTCTGGGGGCCTTGGACCCCCAAGAAAATGCTATTTTTAAATAAGACTTTCTCCCTTTGGTCACCAGAGCATTATTTTAATGATTTAAAGCTTTTGGGCCTTAAATGAAAAGCAGACCAAAGCAACTTGACTATAATGCATCAGTTTGATTGGCCCAAATGCTATATTTTAAATGTAAGAGAGGCCTTTGGCAATAATTGAAAAGGGCTGGTGAATTACTAGTGCCTGCGTAACTTAGGTCTTAAATACCTGGCTGCTCTTGATAAGCGCTGTGACGATGCCCAGGACCTTATGTCCAGGGAAGACTGAAGTAACAGGATACATTTCTGACATTGGATGTTATTAGCCCTGCTAGAATCTTCTGTTGGAATTGCTTTCTATAACCAAAATAGACCCAGCTTTCTGAAGACCTGCAGGCTGCTGGAAATGATGTTAACTCCCCTTTTCCACAGTCTGTCCAAATGGGAGAAACTCTGATCCTTTTCTCTTCTCTGGTATAAACAAGAGGACACTCTAAAACTTGCCTTATTTTACTCACTTCTGGCCAATCTGTGCTTTCTATATAAAGGCCCACTCACTTAGAAGGGGGAAAATGCTGCTCTTAGTTCCACCTTTGGAAATAGAAACTTGGTTATAGCCAGATAAGGATGGCCCTGGGAGGGGCAGGGTTGGGCGGATGGGTGGAGCTGAGTCATAACAGAAGGCATCTGGACTAACACTGGAGTGCATGGGGTCTTGTGGCCCAATTTATTGCCACAGTCAGAAAAATATCTCCAAAATACTATAATGTAGTGGAGGATAAATTTCTCCAGCATTATAATGCTTGGGTTTTAAATCCTAACTCTACCATTTCCCAGTTGTGTAAGCTTGGGCAAAACATTTCATCTCTCTGAGCCTTCAATTCTCTATCTGTAAAATGGGGACACTACCTGCCCCATAAGGATGTAGTAAGTTCTTATTTCAGTGAGAATGACTTTTATCAAAAAGTCCCCAAACAACAGATGCTGGTGTGGATGCAGAGAGAGAAACACTTATGCACTCTTGGTGGGACTGCAAACTAGTACAACCTTTATGGAAAGGAGTATGGTGATATCTCAAAAAACTAAAAGTAGATCTAACATTTGATCCAGTAATCCCATTATTGGGTATTTACTCAAAGGAAAAATAGTCATTTTATCAAAAAGACACTTGCACTAGAATGTTTATAGCAGAATAATTCACAATTGCAAAGATGTGGAAACAACCCAAGTGCCCATCAATACATGAGTAGATTAATAAAATGTGATATATCTATACAATGGAATACTACTCAGCCATAACAAAATGATGAACTAATACATTTTGGAACAACCTAGATGGACCTTGAGACCATCCTCCTAAGTGAAGTATCACAAGAACGGAAAAACAAACACCACATGTATTCACTATTAAATTAGAACTAGTTGATCAACACTCATGTGTACATAATGGTAGTAAAATTCAACGGAAGTCATGTAGGTGGGAGGGGGAGGAGAGGATGGGTAAATTTACACCTAACGGGTACAATGCACACTATCTGGATGATGGACTTACTTATAACTTTTACTCAAGCGATACAAAACCAGTTCATGTAATCAAAACGTTTGTACTCCCATAATATTCTGAAATAAAAAAATGAAATAAAACAGAATGGATAAGCAAAAAAAAAAAATGGGGACACTATCTGCCCCATAAGGTTATAATGAGTTATGAGGGGAACAGTGAGTATAAAAGCATTTGACTTATTTGTTCATCCATAGCATCTGTAGGGACAAGGAATTTCCCCTGATTATCAATGTATCCAGAGGCCTAAGTGTAACAGAAGCAACAGGTGGGGATGTTGAGTCCTGTGGGGTACTCTGCACTGTGGTCTGATCCCCTCTAGGGCCAGATGAGGCAGTTTTTACTCAAGAAACCATACTTGACCACTCTGTACCCCCAGGTTGGACTATGTTTTTCCTTCTTGGGACCTAGCAGTTAAGAGCATGGATTTAGGAACAGACTTACTGGTTTCAAATTCTGCTCTATCACCTTCTAGCTATGTGACCTTGTGTGAATGACTTAACGCCTCAGGTTCCAGTGAGTAAAATGAAGCTAATCATGAAGTAAATATATTTAAAGCACTTATAACTGTGTCTCATGTATTATAAGTGCTATAGAAGTTATTTACTTTTATTACCATCATCAATGTGAAATGCTAGTCACATTTCATTGCCCTCATCTGTTTTTAGTTTGTGACATATACCTCTGCTTGGCCGGGAACTTACCCAATGCAAATAATACATACTCATGGTAAAAATTTTAAACAATAGTACATGAGTAAAATAAAGAATGAACATCCTCTTTATCTTACCCCTAGGGATAATTACAGTTTTCTTGTGCCAGTTTATAATATCTATTAAAATATATGTATAAGATCATATTATATATACTGTTCTATCACTTGCCTTTTTCACTTAACAAAGAATCATGGTGGTCTTTCCTTGCAAAATATCCTTTTTTAGTTTTGAAAATTCTAAGATAACCCATCAGATTATTATTAATATTTTAGTATAAGTTGATTGAGAAAATACTTATTTACAAATAGTCATACTAACTGTATCACAGCCATACCTACAAATCTTTGAAAAATTGCAGCTCCTCTAAGACAAATTGTGAGATGTACCTATAGATTAAGAGTCCTTATCATAACTCTAGGCTACCACAGGGATCCATAACCTTGAGGTTAGAAGCCTGCGATGCTATCAAAGGAGGCTTTCTAGATTTGACAGTCTATGGCTTTACATAGGGTGGAAGACATGGTGGGTCCTGGTGAATTCCCTTTTGCTAATCAACCTCCTGAGTTGGCCTTGGATGCTAGGTGAAAATGCCCTGTTGTTTAGGAACAAGACTTCCATGTGGGCCAGGCAATTGGGAGGCAGAAAGAGTGGAAGAAGCAAAAGAAGCTAGTGGAGGATACAATCACCTCAGTGTCTACCAGCAGACCCATCAAACCAAATCTACTATCAGGAGATGATGAGGGAATTTAGTCATAAGGAGAAGATATTTGGGCCCCAAAAACTTTGTAGTTTCTGCCGAGGAGAAAACATTGATAAGGAATGTGAAACACTGGTTTGTTTTCTTTCACATTACAAATGAAAAAAACTATAAAACAAAAATAAAAGTCTCCCACTGCTCCTGTAGCCTGGAAATCAAGATATACTTAGAAGTCATGGACACTTGTTAACAAGGCAGAAAAAGCTGTGATACATATTTCTTGTTCTTTCAGCCCCAAATAATTCAGAGGAGGAAGTCAAAGAAACCTGGATACTAAAGTGTATCCTCTTTAGCACTCTGCCTCAGAAAAACTCAACACTGAAATCCCTGGAAAAATGGAGCTTTTCTCACTGCTTCCCAGACTCATGGATCACACAGACCAATACAAATTTTTCAAGGGGATCTTCACAAGGTTGTCAGCACTTTGCTTTGCCAAGCAGGGACATTAAAACACAACAAAACAAATAAACAAAAAACCCCACATCTACTGACTCCACCATTTTTTAAAATAAAGGACATTTCAACACTAAAAATTTAGGTATGATTAATATCAGTACAGCCATTTTTTAACTAGACAAATTTAGCTTTATAAAACCTTATTGCATAGTCCTATTTTTCTTATTTCACTATGGGCCAGTGTAAATATATCTGCATATCCCTGGCCTCCAGTATTTAAAAATCTCAGCCTAGATTATGTTGTTAATAATCTTACCAATCAAGACTCAAATTATTTAGCCAGACAAATCAATTTTCTAATAATGCTCTTCTATTGCAGTCTTGATCTTTATTCCTTCTTCTATCTTTAATAGAGACAAAACATTTTTCCAGAACTATTCTTAGGGTCAGAGCATCTTCAGACTCAGAACATTGAGTCGACTTTCTATCAGTTAGGATCCTGGTGGGAAGCAGATGGCACACTCAAACTGGGAATTTGGAATGAGTTTAATAGAAAAAGCTTAATTATAGATGATACAGATATAGTAGTGTAGTACCTTGGAACTGTAACAGGACGGTGTATACACAACCTCCTAGGCCTGAAGAGGTGAAGAGGGACATAGTGAAGATGCAGACAAGCCATGGCAAAACCCCTCCCCACAAGAGAGTAAATGGGGGAGATAAATTCCTTAACTTCATTATCTCCCACCTTATCTCTTCCCAGGGCACCTCGTTGGCCAAACCCAACTAGAAACTTCACTCTGGTTAGTCTCCTCATGCACAGATGAGGGTGGAGCATGGATCTGAAGGAACAAACAAAAGGTATCCAGCCCACCCCGTACTAAATTTCTTTTTTTTCTTTTAGTTTCATAAATTTCTTTCTTTTTCTATTTGATTTCTTATTTTTTTTATTTCAGCATATGACGGGTGTACAAATGTTTAGGTTACATATATTGCATTTGCTCCATGCAAGTAAGAGCTTCAAATGTGTCCATCCCCCAGACGGTGTGCACCACACCCATTAAGTGTGTATATACCCATACCCTCCTCCCCCCTTCCATCTTTCCGACACCCAATGAATGTTATTGCTATATGTGCACTTAAGAGTTGATCAGTTAATACCAATTTGACGATGAGTACATGTGGTGCTTGTTTTTCCATTCCTGGGATACTTCACTTAGTAGAATGGGTTCCAGCTCTAGCCAGGATAATAAAAGAGGTGCTAGATCACCATTGTTTTTTGAGGCTGAGTAGCACTCCATGGTATGCATATACCACATTTTATTAATCCACTCATGTATTGACGGGCACTTGGGTTGTTTCCATGTCTTTGCAATTGTGAATTATGTTGCTATAAACATTCAAGTGCAGATGTCTTTATTATAGAATGTCTTTTTTTCCTTTGCATAGATGCCAAGTAGTGGGATTTCTGGATCAAATGGTATTTCTATTTTCAGCTCTTTGAGGTATCTCCAAATTACTTTCCACAGGAGGTTTTACTAATTTGCAGTCCCACCAGCAGTGTAAGAGTGTTCCTATCTCTCTACATCCACGCCAGCATTTGTTATTTTGAGACTTTTTGATAGAGGCCATTCTCACTGGAGTTAGGTGATATCTCATTGTAGTTTTGATTTGCATTTCCCTAAGGATTAGAGATGTTGAGCACTTTTTTATATGTTTGCTGGCCACTAGTCTGTCTTCTTTTGAAAACTTTCTGTTCATGTCCTTTGCCCATTTATTAATGGAGTTATTTTAATTTTTTCTCGTTGATTTTCTTAAGTTCTATATAGATTCTTGTTATCAGCCCTTTAGCGGATGTGTAGAAAGCAAATATTTTCTCTCATTCTGTAGGTTGTCTATTCACTCTAAGGACAGCTTCCTTGGCTGTGCAGAAGATTTTTAGTTTGATTAGGTCCCATTTGTTTATTTTTGTTGCTGCTGCGATTGCTTTGGGGGTCTTCTTGATAAATTCTTTACCTAGACCGATGTCTAAAAGAGTCTTCCCCACATTTTCTTAATTCCAGCTATTTCTCATTTCAGGTAAGAATTGTTAATTATTCTCCATGTGTTCAGATATTATCCTTTTTAAAACTCCATGGTGGGGACTTTTAGTTCATTGCAGTTACCACTAAATGGATAATTTCCAGTTTAATTTGTGTTTCTATAGGTCACACTGCAGTAGAATTTTAAATAATCCATTTCCGTATTCTTCCTTCTTGCCCACTGTTTAATGACTTCAAGCTCCCTTCATGTTTATCAATTTTTCTGAATCTTTCTTTCATGATTTCATGCAACATAATGATTATAAATGAGGACTGTGCAGTTAGGAGGGAATTGAGTTAAATCCTGGCTGTAGAGTCTGCTAGCTTGTGACCTTGACAAAATTACTTTTAATTTCACTGGGCCTCAGTTTCCTAATGGCTAACAAGGGAACCAACTTATATAGCTCTTCTGAGGATTAAATGAGATAATATATATAAAAGCTTTCAATACAGTGTGTGGCACATAGAAAGTGCTTAATAAACAATATGCACTTTTAAAAAATGTTAAAAAGCAAAATCTTTGAGCCCCTACTAGCTAACGAAATTTCTACTTCCTATGCTAGGATACATTAGATGTGCAGACACCAAGCTATATATGTTAGGAGACAAGAGAAGCATATACCTTCATCCTTAGGTGTTATTCTTTGTCACACTTGGTATCCTCATTTCTTCAGAGATTTCCATGAAACCATCTATTTCATCATTTTTACAGTATTCTTCTTAAAGGACTTAGAAATGAATGCATAGGATCTGAAGCATGGAACAAATACAAATGACATTTGCTATGCTGTATTTAATATATTTATTATCTCCAGTTGAGACATTGTTATTGAACTGATCTTGTCTTGACGATCCTTTCTTCTCTTAGGGTGAATTTTTTCTCAGGAGACTCCTTTAACTTTTACATGCAACAAAACAAAACAAAGCAATGTCCTTGGTAGGCTTATCACGTCTCCAGTAATGGCTGGATCTCAACAGTGAACTCAAGTGCAATCAAAACTGGGATCTGGAGAGACAGCTAACTATCTCTCAGTGTCCATTCTCCCCTCTTTCCTTTTAGTAATAGAATCATTCCTAAATTTATGTGAATATACATGCTTATTCAGCTAGATGCTACATTTTCTAGCCTCCCTTGCAGCTAAGTATGAAGATGAAACTAAGTTCTAACAAATAGGCTTCAAGTGGACATGATGTATGCAATTTCCTGATCATCTTTGTAAAAATGAATCTGTTTTCCACAAAATTTCTCTCACTCTTCCATCCCACAGACTCGATAGAAAAGATGATGGTAAACTAGTTAACTCAATCCAATGAAGAAAATATTCCAGGAGATGGTGGAAGTAGAAGGAAGTTAGTTCCCTGAAATTAGCTCATAGGATATGTTCATCTTATTCCCTTGATTACTGGAGATTTTCCCTAGATAAAAGCATGGATCCAAGCCACTTTACCAGCCTGGACCACTTACCTCTGGGCAGTGACAGGAGAAAAAATCTTCTATCTTAATTAAACATCTGCATTTTGAAGTTTCTTTGCTTTAGCAGAAACTTACCTACATAACCCTAACCAATACAAGACTATACTTTGAAACTTAGCATAATTTCTCTGAGCATATATAGTTGGGAGAATATCTGCTTTATACACGTTATATTGAGACAAAGCTTACATTGGCAGCCTAAAGACAACATTTGGCAAGGGGCAGGGAAGTGGGAAGGGAACCTTCTTCAGAGGTCAAGGTGGTACATGTACTAACCTTCCCGAAGGAGCATTTTCTGGGGATGGATCAAGTGGGAGCTGAACCCATGATTTCTTTCCTGCAGCCTAGACCTTTAAAAATCAGCGTTAGTTGATAGTCTCTATCCAATCAGACTTTTAGCACAGATATTCTACAATAGAATGGCTTTGGGAGCACTGTGAGGAAATAAAAGTGTAATTTGTCCTCTCTTTAAATCTAGTGGCTCCTTCCATAACAGGAAGTAGTCAGATGACAAAAATTTGGAGTAGTAGTTAAGAGCACAACTCTGGATCCAGACTGCATGGGTTTGAATCTTGCTTCTTACACATACTAGCTGTTTGACCTTGGACAATTAACCTATCTTGCTTGAGTTTCCCTATCTTCAAAATGGACATAATAATGATACTTTGCTCATAGATTTATTTTGTTACTCTAATAAAATAATTTAGAGCAGCACTCTTAGTATTATTCTATTAAAGTGACTGAAGTAGCCCCAGGACCTACCGTTTATAAGCCTATTCCCTGAAATAGTCATTGCTTCCGTACATACCACTGTTCCAACCCTCCAGGCTCATGGAAATCAGAACCAGTTGCCAGTACCCAAAAGTTTGGGGATTCCCCCTATGTCAAGATCTTCCCTGTGTGCTCTTAACTCTTTTGATGCAATGCTTCTACAAAACCCAAAAGGGATTTTGGCTAGGAACATGGGGCTAGGACTCCTTCCATCCTTATCATTTTATATTGACCCAGAACTATGGTGTTGAAAAACCTAATTGAACTGATCAGTAAATTCAACCCATCATTATTATTAGTCTGCTTATTTACAGTCTACCCACTTCTGAAAATGATTTTAGGCAGTTTGTAAGAAATTACACAGATAAAATAAATATTTATTATGAGAGTAAAAGAAAGAGAATAGGAGTAATGAAAAAGGAGAAGAGATAAAACTTATTATAGCAGAAACCTTGAGATAGCTCTGAGCACCCTAACAGCCAAAGCAAAGAAATAATGAGACAGGATATAGGGAATTTTACTAAAAAAAGGAAACTACTATTCTATCAGGAGAGTAACTCTCTCTTACTTCTGTGCCTATATATATATATATATATATTTTTTTTTTTTTTTTGGCCAGTCCTTAGAAAGTGACATTCACAAAAAGCAGAAAGATATACCATGCTCATGGATTGAAAGAATCAGCATTGTTAAAATGTCCACACTATCCAAAGAAATCTACAGGTTCAATGCAATTCCCATCAAAATACCAATGACATTCCTAACAGATATAGAAAAAATAATCCTAATATCTATATGGAATCATAAAAGACCCAGAATACCTAAAGCCATTTTGAGGAAAAAACAAAAACAAAAACAAAATCACCAAAATCAGAGGAATCACATTACCTGAACTCAAATTATACTACAGAGCTGTAGTACCTCAAACAGCATGATACTAGCATGAAAACAGACACATAGACCAATGGAACATAGCAGAGAACCCACAAATAAATCCTCATATCTATAGTTAACCTATCCTTGACAAAGCTTCCAATAACGTACAGTGGGGAAAGGACAGTCTCTTCAATAAATGGTGCTGGGAAAACTGGATATCCATATGCAGAAGAATGAAACTAGATCCTTATCTCTTACCATATACAAAAAACAAATCAAAATGGATTAAAGACTTAAAAATCAAACACCTGAAACCATGAAACTACGAAAAGAAAACATTAGGAAAATGCTTCAGGACATTGGTTTGGGCAAGAACTTCTTGAATAATACCCCCCAAACACAGGTGACCAAAGCAAAATTGGACAAATGGAATCCCATCAAGCTAAAAAGCTTCTTCACAGCAAAGAAAACAAACAAAAAAGTGAAGAGATGATCCATACAATGGGAGAAAATATTTGTAAACTACTCATCTGATTAATAACTAGAATATATGTTCCAATAATTCAGTAAGGAAAAATAAGACAATCTAATTGAAACTGAGCAAAGGATCTCAATAGACATTTCTAAAAAGAAGAAATACAAATGGCCAACAGGTACATGCAAAAATGCTCAACATCACTAATCATCACAGAAATGTAAATCAAAACTACAATGAGATATCATCTCAACCCAGTTAAAATGGCTATTATCAAAAAGACAGATAATAACAAATGCTAGCAAGGATGTAGAGAAAGAGAAACACTTGTACACTGTTAGTGGGAATGTAAATTAGTGCAACTACTATGGAGAACAGTATGGATGTTCCTCAAAAAATTAAAAATAGAACTACCATATGACCCAGCAATACCACTGCTGGGTACATATCCAAAAGAAGGGAAATCCATATATCACAAAGATATCTGCACTCCCATGGTTATTGGAGCACTATTCACAATAGCCAAGATTTGGAATCAACCTACGTGTCCATCAAAGGATGAATGAATAAAGACATTGTGGTACATATACATGATGGAATATTTTATAACCATAAAAAAGAATGAAATCCTGCCATTTGCAATAATATTATGTTACACGAAATAAGCCAAGCACAGAAAGACAAATCTCCCATTTTGTCACTCATATGTGGGAACTAAATATTAAAAATAATTGATCTCATGGAGACAGAGAGTATAATGACAATTACTAGAGACTGGGAATGGTAGTGGGGAAGGGAGGATAAAGTAGGGATGGTTAATGTATGTAAAAATATAGTTAGATAGAATGAACAATATTTAATAGCACAACAAAGTGACTATAATAGACAAACAATAAGTTAGGGTATACTTTAAAATTACTAGAAGAATAGAATGTTTCTAACACAAGGAAATGTTAAATGCTAGAGGTTGTGGGTGTCCCATTACCCTGATTGGATTAATTCAAATTGTATGACTATATCAAAGCATCACATGTATTTTTATAAAGATACACAACTATTATGTACCCATAATAATTTAAAAATTGTTGTTTTAAAATTTTTTTATTTTTTCTTATTGTAAAGACAATATTTTCTCATTCTAGAAAAGATGTGCTAAGCAACACAACTATACATGAAATATAAAGTGAATGTCTTGTATAAACCTCATCTTTACCCCAAAGATAATAGTATTGTTATATATCCTTTCAGATAATTTTTAATATAAAACATATATATATAGAAATATGTGTGCATTTTTATTTTTTTCAAAAATGGACCATTCTTTTTTTTTTTCCTTTTGAGACAGAGTCTAACTCTGTCAACTGGGGCAGAGTGCAGTGGCATCATCATAGCTCACTGCAACCATGAAGCCCTATGCTAAAGCAATACTCCTGCCTCAGCCTCCAAGTATCTGGGACTACAGGTGTGTGCCACCACACCTGGATAATTTTTTCTAATTTTCATAGAGACTGGGTCTATTCTTTTTCTTTTTTGATATATGAATTTATTTTCTTGAATTTTTTTTAATTTTTTTTATTTCAGCATAATATGTGGGTACAGATGTTTAGGTTACGTGTGTTGCCCTTGCCCCCACTCCCCCCCTCAGTCCAGGTTTCAAATATATCCATCCCATTGCGTGGTGCGCATTGCACTCTTTGTGTACACATATATCCATCCCCTCCTCCCTCCTCCTCCCTCCCCCCTGCCCAATATCTAATAGATGTAATTCTTATATATGCACTTATGTGTTGATCCGTTAATACCAATTTGATGGTGAGTACATGTGGTGCTTATTTTTCCATT
>CAUYSK010076982.1:0-26193 GCA_963575035.1 Avahi laniger | reverse complement strand
GCATGCGCCAGCATGCCCGGCTAATTTTTTCTATATATTTTTAGTTGTCCAGATAATTTCTATTTTTAGTAGAGATGGGGTCTCACTCTTGCTCAGGCTGGTCTTGAAATCCTGACCTCGAGCAATCCTCTTGCCTCGGCCTCCCGGAGTGCTAGGATTACAGGCGTGAGCCACCACTCCCAGCCTAGATAACCTGCTTGAACTGACATATCATAGAAATAGAAAACAGATTAGTGGTTGCCAAAGGTTAAACAGGGAGTACTGGTGGGAGGGAAGTAGATATGTCTATAACAGGGCAACATAAAGGATCCTTTTGATGATGAAAATGTTCTGTATCTCATCTGAATCAATAACTATTCCTGGTTGTGATATTATATTGTAGTTTTATAAGATATTATCATTGGGAGAAAATGGGTAAACGATACATGGGATCTCTTTGTATTATTCTTTACAATAATATTTGAATTTACAGTTATCTCAAAATAAAAAAATTAAGTAAACAACAACCTAGAAAGTTTAAAAAAATCATTTGTGATAATGGATAAAATGACACAATATCTTAGAAATAAGTCATGTATAATAGATTTAAAATGCAAATATTTAAATTAGTTGATCTGGATTTTGCCTACTATTTTTATAGAATGTCTTTTATAATTATTTTGATTTTGGAAAGTCTGAAATATAGAGCAATGATTTCTGTTAAATAAATGGTACAATATACGTGTCAAATGAGTATATATACACATGAAGACAATGTTTACTCTTTGTTCTGAATATAAAAACATTTTACTGTCTTTGATTTCATATTGATAATATAGATTTTTTATTAAAATATAAAAGAATCTTTTTTCTGTATTTCAATTGGAATTGATTTAAAGAAGACACAATTCTGGATCTGTGGAATTTATTATTTTCTAGAGAGTGGGTATTCTAATTTCTGAATCTAGTGGTAGTCATGAATACAATGGACATAGTATTTACTTTATGTCTTTCTGTTATTTCAATAACACCATTTGGTATCTGTTGAAATTTGCTTCATATATTTTTATTAGGTTTAAGATTAGTCCTGATTCTATCAAATGGTCAAGGTCAGGACTTCTCCAGATTTGAATGGGTTTGTAACAGAGCACCTAGAACTTTAGGAAAAGATCTGAGGAGGTGCTCTAGATTTAATTTTGATTCTGCTGGTAGATTTGGGAATTAACTTTTTGGGCTGGTCCCAGGCTAAGTGGAAAACAGGTAAATTCTATTTGATGTCATCCACATCCTTTCTTCCAGGCTCCCCTTACCCTTATTCCCATTGTCTGTTTTTGCCCAACCACATGGGTCTTTACTCTCAAGTGGTTGCCAGTTCTATGCTTATGTGAATCAGGGGTAATAGCTTAAGGTGTTTTGTCTTCTAGGGGATTCAAGTTTAGTAGAGAATCTCTCAAGATTGAAAAGCTATCAGGACTCTAATGGCAGCATTTTAGATGGTGAAGAGAACATTTTATTCAGTAGGGCCCTGTGGAGTGACTCACAAATCATATTATATGGGTAACTGCCAACTCTAGGGCATCCTAAGTTGTTCCTGGCTTAGTGAATTCCACATACTGCTTCAGAGTTTCCTAGGTTGAATTTTTAAAATTAATTCTCTGCTCCCCTTTCCTCATCCAAATGTAACATTTAATAGACATATTTAATTTAAATATGGAACAGGTACATTTTTAATGAACTAGTGAGAAATACAAGAAATTTGGAAGTGAAACTTCCATACTACTTGTCTTCAAGTGATAGCTCCAGAGTGATTTTTGATTGTAGCATGTAGAAAGTCATATAAATAAGTAGATTTTCAAGGCTTGTTTTCTTCACTAAACCAAATGCACTTGTTTAATATGGCATGTGATTAAAAACTTCATGGTGAAATGTTTTTAAAGGGCTTGGTAATAAATCGATTGACATACTAGTATATATAGAAGATTACTTCTTACCTGATAGAAACACATTTTTCTTGCAAACTCTGGCCTTCTTTTTCAAAATGCAAAATCAATTGAACATTTATTATAGCAAATGTACAAAATCGATATCATTATGTGGGGGAAAAATGAAGAGAAGAAATTATGGTGCATTCCTTCTCAAGAATGTTTAGCAAAACTCATAGAGATGGCAGTTGATTAGAGGTTTTAGCTCTTGCAATCATTTTAGTCCTTACTAGTGAGATTACACCATTCTTATAAAGCAGTTCTCAAAATCAGGACGTTATTTCTCTTAAGCCTTCACAGAAGTGGCAAAGTACTAGGGAAAAAGTCAATTTTCTTCAATTGCCTAGAGAGAATATGATTCTATTTTACTCAGCTCTTTTTGTCTCATCAATCCTTTGATATACTTCGAAATGAGTGTTGTTTACCACTCTAATATTCATTTGGCAAGTATTTTCTAGCTTTAGACATGGACTGGCTTTAAAGAGATGAACATTTTATTCTTGTTTTATCCCTTCATTCCACAAATCATTATTTAGGGGTAAGGACTACATGTGTATACATATATACTTGAACTCTTGTTCGGTGATTAGAAGAGGGACAAGGTTCTATATTTTTTAAAAATATGACTATTTTCTTAGAAACTAAAAATAGATTGGATCGGTATAATTCAATGCTCATTAAAACATTATATAGGCAAGGGACTTACATTATCTACAGACTCTTTCTCTAATTGATACAAAAAAGGACTCTGTACATAAGTTTATTCCTCAGAAACTAAAATCTGTAACATTTTGTAGCCTCATCAGTAGTCAAAAGGAAGTACTCCTGGTAGAGAATGGGGTCAGTGAAAGGAAGGTACAATATTTTGCATTTACCATAGGATTAGGGCAGCTGTATTTAAAAAATGGAATTTTACTGATATTATACTAAATGTTCTAGTTTCAAGTTTATCAAAAATGCATTAATTTAAAAAATAGCTTTCAAAATAGTTTTAAAATAAAAATGGGAATAATAGTCAATTGGTAGTTTCCCTTGCTTCCTCTGGAAACCTGTACTTTTCCTTTGTACTCATCGCAGGAATTTGTGTGTTATTGAATCATAGGATTTCAGATCTGGGAAATGACCTAAATGAAAGACACATTAATTTAATAGTGAGGAAGTAGAGATTCACAGAGTTAAAATGTCATGTGGTTTACACAGATTATTCAGGACTTTTAATTTGGAGCTTTTTTAAATTTTGTGCATGAACGCATAATGTTTATTGTTGGTTCAAAACTCTTTGGAGTGCAGTCATTCTAGTAACTGTCTAATCGGTGAATTATTGGAAGGCACTTAAATTTTTGAAGGGACAAATAAATGTCACCTTTCATTTACTTTTTTGTTTCCTAGATTTCTAGCTATATGAACTGTACTTTGAAATTTTTATGTCTTTGGGTATGTCAATCAATAAATCACATTAGTTTCTATAGGTAGTAAGTATCTATGGCTTTATTAGTGAAAGATAAAATTGTCAACTTCTACTTACATTTTATGTTAATTTGGGAAAATTAGTTGTAAATTTTACATGAACACAAACTACTGGATATTCATGAACTGAAAGAATTATTGAGTTTAGAATGAAGTTTCCTTACCCTACAGTCTTGACAGACATAATATAGGTGATTCAGGAGGCCAGGAGAACTTGGGCACAAGCCAGGGTAGATGACAGACATGATGTGGTACCGTGGCCTCATGTTTTGCCTCAGTGACCTGAGGTCATTAGTGCTGACGCTGTCTGACCTGCCTGCCTTTCCACCTGCCCCTGCCAGTGGTTATTACACTGGTTTTTATAGTGAACTGTATCGAATCTTTCTTTCAAGTAGGTAGGAGTATAAATTGAATATTTAACAGAAAGTTTGATAAATCCTGAGTGTTATGGTTAGCAAAGATTACATAACAGAAAGTGGAGAGCATTACCTACAATAGTATGTGGTTAGGACCTGCACTGAGGGAGCTATTCTGGAGAGGTGATAGCTGAACCAAGTTCGAAGGAATTAATAGGCATTTCTCCAAAAGAAGGGAGAGTTGAGTATTTCAGGCAGGTTAATAAAAAAAAAAAAGTACAAAGTTCTAGAGGCACAAGAGAGCACAATATGTTCTAAAATAAGAAAGTATTTAGAAAAAATTGGAGAAAGATTGGCAGGGTGTTAAAGTGCAGAGAGATAAAGCTGGCGAGATAGAAAAAGTCGCTTCAAGAAGGGAAAAGTGGAATTCATACAATTCAGCAGGCTTAAGCACTTCTAAATTTCTCCACTCTGAATTCGTAATGCAAAATAAAAATAATAGTAACCTTTAATTAAAACATAAAGCTTCTATATAGAACATATATATGTTCTATATATATGTATGTTTATATATACCAAAATGAAAATAGCTTCTTTCCAGACTTCATTGTAGAATTTTAGAGAGCTTTCTCAAAGCTGAACTTGACTCATTTTTTCTCATATACTTGGTCTCCCAGTGAGTCATGCAGTTCTGTTGAAGGCGGTTATAAATCATAATACGGATTTTGGGTTTTATCCCGAAGGAATTGGACTGATATTGAAGGATTTTTCATAAGGGATTTTTATGATCACTTTTGATTTTCCAAAAGATTATCTTGTCAGCATTGGGAATAGCCCAGAAAAGATTTAGATGAGATAAGGAGAGGCCTCGGGAGGGAGGTAACATTATACTTTCTCTGTGTTAAGTGAGGACATCTCAACCGAGGAAGCATCAGTAAAGGTGAGAATGAAAAAAGGGACCTGAGAAGTATTCACTCTGCAGGAGTGGCAGAACATACTGACCAATGAAATACTGCAGGCGGGAGAGGGGGCGGGGCCACAGTGAGGTCTGTGTCCAACGTGGAAGGAAGATGATGAATCAGAGAGCGCTTGTGCGATATGCTGGCAGAGTTAAGCCACCAGCACTTGGATGTACTAGTCTGCCGACATAGATCTGGAAACATCAAGAACTGAAACGATGAAGTAGATGAGATGTGAGTTAAAGGTAAAGAGGATCATTTCTCCCAGTTCCTCACTGGAGCTTCAGAAACATTGGGCAGAACTGGTCTGAGCGGCCATTTGTTTTCTGTCTTTGCGGACCCAGTCCCTGGGTCCCAGATGAACACCGTGCTGCCATGTGTTCGCCATGGCTGCAAAGCCCTCACATCTCGTCTAGTGGGGGACAGCTCTTTCTTCACCCTCTTCCTTTCCCTCAGCCTTTCATCTCCCTAAATTCCTGCTTTTGTTGGGATATACCTGACAAATGCCATAGTTTGTGATTCATAAAAACATACAAGTTGGCGTTTTACTGTCAATAAATTTGAAACTAACAATTTGGGAATGCAGGAAGTGATTCCTGAGGAGCAATTGGTTCATGATAGGAAAATTGAGCGATTGTTCATTATGTACATTTAAAAGGACATATTTGTGGAATTACATTTTGTTTAGTATAAAAATATCTCATTATGGATTACATTTTCATATAATATTTAGAATAGGCCTCAGAATAAAATTTTAAATCAGTTCAGCAATTTATAATGTGATTAAACATAAAATGTCCTAGAATCCATGAAAATCTTTTTATGAAGTTGTGGTGACCGTAAATGATTTTTAAAAGTCTATAGTAGCCATAAATTGCATCAGAACTATATTAAGCAAATATATTTTCAAGCATACTATGTAATTTAATAGATGTCAATCCTTAATGTATGTTAGTTTGATTTCTTACATGTTTTTTAGATCTCATAAGTTTAATAACATTTACTTTTTTCTTATTGTATTGGAATTTTATACTTAAAATAGAACATTTGAAAAAATACAAAAGGAATAAAAAAAGGAATAAAGGAATAAAGAAAAATGATAAAAATTCATTCATATTAAAACCTTTAGATAAACAAAATTATTCTTTTTATACATAACTATCATATATATGTAATTTTCCTAAGCTACTGAACATTTTTTAGGAACATAATTTTAAACAGTTTAACAATTCACTTTAAACTTGCCTGTGTATCTGTTGGGCATTTATATCTTTGACAAATTATTACTATTATAAATAAGATTTTGATGAGCAACTTTGAAAATGTTGCTATTAAGTATCTCTCTTAATTTGCTAAGGGTAAATTCCTACATGCAGAATTCATGGATCAGTATTTGAAAATATGTCTGTTGATGCATAATGTCAAATTTCCTTTTGTCAAGGTTGTGCCAAAATACAAAATATTCTGAAATATGTTCTCAAGGCCAGATTAATGCTGTGTTTATGATAATTGTTCTCTTGAATAATCTTAAGAAAAAAGATTCTTTGCCATTTACATCAAAAGTAGTCACGTATTAATGTAAGCCTCTATCTTGGTTTTTTCCAATTTGGCATGGTTGTACCTACCATTGTCAATAAGGATGTTTTTCACCCTTTTGTTTAATATGTAGAGAAATTGTCAGTGTTAAAGTAGCAATTATCAGATTTAGTGTGTCTTGACACCAATTATTTCATTATTATTTGAAATCATATTGTTTTACCCTCTAAATGGTTTGTCCATCAAGTCACATTTGGCAAATGTATTTATGTCAAAATTCATTATTGTATTAATGCCACTTGATTGAAATTTTGTCTAGACCACAGTGCTGCACAAAAAGTATACAGAATTATCTATTTATTATTTACATTAGCATATAATATAAAAAAACATGAGTTAAAGTAGAGTTTTAAAAAAGTGTTCTCAGTTTGATGTGAAGATTGGCTGTCCTTTAGTCATTTTGTAAAAAAGAAACTGAATTCTTCCAATATTAGACCTGAAAACATGATAGCATTGCTGTTAGTGGGAATTCATCCAATAAGTATTTACCAAGTGCTTCTTCTTGGCACTATGAAATGTGAACACAAAATCATTGAAATAAGGAAGACTAAGCATGCCATACCACTTAGTTCACTCTGAGTTGTGTGGTAAGGGTGTGGACTATGGTGAGAGACTGTCTGGCTTTGAAACATGACAGGTTTTCACCAGTTGTGTGACATTGGACCACGTACTTAACCTCCATGTGCTTCAATTTCTTCTTGTAAAATTATCTTCACAGTAGTTCCTAAATCATGAAATAACAGCAGTTAATGGTCTTAGCACAACTTTTGATGCATAGTAAATACTAGATAAATATTACCTACTACCTAGTTCAGAGAAAAACTAAAATTATACAACACATTTCTTTCCACAAGTTACTTTTCTCCTGAAATGGCAAACATTTCAAGACTACAAAGAGAGTAATAGAGCAAGTTGGCTCGTGTAAAGTTGAGCTGCATGAATTGTGCATCATTATGAGTGTATATTTTTATGATCTTTGAACCAACTGTGGTAAGCATACAAGGAAGACAAGTTCATTTTCTTGCCTCTTCTTGTGCCAAATTATTCTAGATATGATTTTGTTTCACATGTATATTATGAAGAAATTATAATGAATCATATTCAAAGAGATTTCTGCTTGGGTCTCTGAAATCCCATTTAGTGTTTGCAACTGCAAGTATAGATTTGATAGGTAACTAGGTAAATCTCTGTGTTGTCAACCCAAGTGGAATTATAGTTGGAGGTTTGAAACCAGTCAATACCTGTTCCTAGTGCTAATCGAAAGTGTGCTAGTGCGCAAAACTGATCAAGAAGAAGATGTGTATAAATTTCTTAAAATCTCTTCAATTGTTTTTTTAAAGTAAGTGTGTGTGTTTGTGTGTGTGTGTGTGTGTGTGTGTGTGTGTGTGAAAGAGAGACCATATTCTGGAAAACAAAAATGAAAATAAATTAGCTGCAATTTATGGGGTGCATTGAAATTAACAGAAGTATTTTACCATAGTTAACAATTTAATAACATAAACATTTACAATTTACATTTACAATTTAACATTAACAATTTAATAACATTTATTCTCTTGGAAAAATATATTTTAATTCTGGCTAGCTATAGAACCTAGCCTTTAATTATTAATTAATATTAAGTGCCTACCAACATGTCTTAACCATCACATAGGCAGAATGAGACGTGGTGCTTTTAAGTTGGGATTTCAATTAAAAGTTAATGTAAAGGTAGTTGTGAATGAAATTATTATTTTATTTGTATGTAATTATTTTATTTGTATGTATTTTGCTAAATAACTTCAAAAAATTTCTGTACCCTGGAACCTTAAAACAGTCATTTTAAGATATTAATTTATAGCTATTCAGGTTTCCTTCTAAGGTGCTTTCATACTATCTTCAATTCAAATTCCAAATTTCCTAAGTAAAAACAAAAGCAAAGCTTATAAAATTCATCCTAGTATCAACTCAGAAAATTAAGACTATCTTCATATATGCATTCCTTTCACTGAGAGACGGTTTGGTATTGTGTATTCTCAGGACCTGTAGTTCTCAAAGATGAACATGTGGAAGAGTTCCTCTTCATTATTTCCACTCTTTTTCCACCCTCTTCTTTCCTCTGGGGCAAGAAGGGGCTGCTCTCAATTGTTTCCTACACAGAGGATGCTGTCTTGTCAATCCTGCCCTACTTCTCTTCACAACTAGCTCTTAGGAAGAGGTTTAAATATTAAGTCCACCTACTTTTATTCTTACAAATGATAAATGAAACTTAAATGTATTAGATCCTTCTAAAGATCTTTTTTTTGTTTAAAGGAGAGAGATTTGTATAAAAGAAATGTATCGCTAGCAGCGGAATTTCAAGAATCTGTTCCAATAACTAGAGATTTATTTGAGAGGGTAGAGTCAGCACAAGTAGTCTGAAATTATGACAGAGAACTGAATTTCTGCTTTCTCTATATGTAGAATTAGGGCACATACTTTTTACCATTTTGTAAACCTATTCACTAATAGGAAACAGATGGACCAATTTTCCATCTGCTTAAAATGTGGGATCCAGCAGTTAAAAAGGTGATTATAATTTATCCATGGAACTAAGGAGGGTTTCCTGATCATCTTGGGAGTAATCAGTGAACCCACAGAAGTAAAGGTTAGCAAAGGGAGAGGGAAAACAGATTGTCTAGATTAATTTTGGATATATTTTGCAATATAGAAGACCTCCACTTATAATATTTAAGTTTTTGCTCAATATAAAAAGAAACCTTCGAAAATACGAACAGCTAAAATTTCACATCCATAGATAATTAATATTTCTGTAGTATTGACTACTTTCTCTGTATATTGTTTAATAAAGTTGTGATCATATTTGATTTTGTATTTTGCTTTTTAAACATAGTTATTTTCCATATTAACAAAATGTTTAAGCATTATAGTCGTTATACAATATTTTATCATTTACTTCTAACATAATTTACTTAAACATTATAGTATTATCTATTTAAGTTACTTCTAATTAGATGAACATATTTCTTAGTAAGCATTTGTTTTTACTTTTAACATCTTTGATATTGACCACGTTAATCATCTGGAATTTATTTTGTGTATAGGATGTAAAATAAGGTTCTAAAGTAAGGTTTTTGGAAATAATTGATTTATGAATATTCCTTATTAAATACTAATAACAATATTCTTCACCACTGATTGATGAGAATCTGCTATCATACACATAACACCTCAATCTTCTTGATGTTGTTTCTAGATACTCTGTTCTTTTGGTGAGGTTGACTGTTCTTCATAACAGTTTTTAAATAATGTAATTTTATAGACCTCATAGCTCAAAGAACCAGCCTCTCCACATAATTCTTTCTTTTCCAAATTTTCATAACTATTTTTCCTGCTTATTTTTCCACATATTCTTTTTTCCAAGTTCCAAGTATGTGGGATTTTTATTGTAATTGGATTAAATCTATGAATTATTTTGAAAGATTAAATTCTTTATATGAATGTGACTTCTCATCAAGGGTTATCCATTTTTTATTTGATATAAAGCAAACTAATTTTCATTTATGTTCTACATATGAAGCATCTCTAAAATATAAATATTATTATAAGTTAAAAATAAAATGGTTTAATAGTATTGAAAGTGTCTATGCATGTTTTAACTGATGATTGCCCTTATATAGAAAATGTTTTATTGTTGATGATTTAAAAAATATATTTATAACAATATAGTATAGAAGATGTATAAGATAGATGGAGAAAAATTCCTTAGGAAATTATTCACCTAAAATAATCAGTATTATTTTTTTAATCCCTTTTGATCTTTTTCTTATATAAACAGAAACTAATTTCTTGATCCTGTTTAATGGTAATATATATAAAATTAATAATTTTGACAGTCCTTTCGTTCAGAGATTGATTTTTTATTCATTTACAATCAGAAAATGTTTAATAAGATCATTGTTATATGTATTATATGGTATCAAAAATAACAACTTGTTTTTCATGAGCTTAAAATCATAAGAAGCAATTATGCAATGTAAATAA
Organism: Avahi laniger; assembly: GCA_963575035.1. Classification (NCBI taxonomy): domain Eukaryota; kingdom Metazoa; phylum Chordata; class Mammalia; order Primates; family Indriidae; genus Avahi; species Avahi laniger. The sequence goes on along the minus strand of CAUYSK010076982.1, from coordinate 15,831 downwards.
TATATTCATGATATAGAGTATAGATTTCAGGAAACAATAAATGAGATAAAAATTAATTTTAACCAATCTGTGGCTGGTTCAAATATCTAGACACTCAACCCTTTGTAGTTCTAAATATTCTGTGATTGTATGACAGACATAATACCACAGGAAATTAATAATTTAAGCCAATCTCAGTATCTTTTTTAAAATATAGTTTAATATATACAGGTTGGATTTATTTAAAAAGAATTTTGCATAAGATGTGAGTTTTAAGGTATCATCAGGTTTAAATTTTTCAAATTTTTATTTTCTTCATTTTTGGGTATTTAAATACATTCTGTCTTCCATTTTTATTCAGATAATCCGGCACCATGGTGTTACGATGTTGAGGCTTTTTAGAGTTTACCATGTAGACTATCTAAACTCATTCAGTTGTTAAGTTCATCTTTACATTGTCAAATACATTATTAAATTTCTGCATGAAATACAGATGTATTAATTTTTTCACTAATTATAAAATCTGTATTTGCCCATCAGAGTAATTTGAAAACACTGATTTCTTATGGGCCCTAGTCGTATAGTACAGATTTTATTTGGATGTGTATATGTGTATGTGTGATTTTAGTTCAAATAAAAGAGTATAAAATTGTTAGAAATATATCAGTTTATTTCCTATTTTGTCCAATTATCCTTTTATATTTTGAAAGCAAAAGTCAATATAATGAAAATGCACTAGTTCCCCACTTACCCGTAGTTTCACTTTTTGCTTTTCAGTTAGCCATAGTCAACTGAAATCTGAAAACAGATGAGTGTAGTACACTAAGGTATTTTGAGACAGAGAGAGAGAGAGAGACCACGTTTACATAACTTTTATTATAGTATATTATTTTAATTGTCCTATTTTATTATTGTTAATTTCTTACTGTGCCCAATTTATAAATTCAATTTTATCATAAACATGTATGTATAGGATAAAACATAGTATATACAGGATTCAGGACTATCCACAGTTTCAGGTATCCACCTGGGGGTCTAAGAACATATCCCCCATGGGTAAGGGGGAACTATTGTATTAAATTAGAATATATTTCTAAGGATAATTCAGGAAAACATTTAAAAATACGTTGACTAATATTTATTTTACCCTTATTAAAGATATAACTGGTATAAATGTAAGGAGAATGATGAATTGAATAGGAAGCTAGGACTTATAAGATTAGAGAGAGCATTCAAGTGACAGGAAAATAAACTTTAAAATTAGCCTTTATGATGGACAGTTTGGGGTTCATCTGTACAGTAATGTATTTTGAGGGCAAAATAAGCATTGCTTCATTCGTTAAGTGTAGAAAGAATCCTCTCTTAATCATATAATTTTATTTAGAGTGAGTGTGTACTGCATGTTATATACCTGCTGAGAAGCAGTCATAGCTACCAACAAAAAATGTGTATAAACATAGACCGTAGGCATAATTTCCAAATGTGAGGTCTCCAAAGACAAGTTAGTTTTCTGTTTTTTTTTTTTTTTTATTCACACAAAACCACATTTAGAAAAGGTGGAAACTGGAAATCAGGGGGAAGTGCTGAAAGAAGAGTTTTTTTCTTCTTCTTCTTCTTCCTTCTCAATGGTTCTAGCAGAGTTATTTCTGTCCCTGGAATAACAGGAAGGCAAAATGGGAGCTGATTATTCATCACCACTCCTATTTTTATTTCAGTTGACCCGGTTTAGAAATAGGAATACAAATAATTTCTGGCTTATTTTTATAGGCCATACTTCATTTTTCACGTTGGTTTTAAGTTAGTGGGTAGTTAACAATTCTGTTGAATATATTGCTATAGCTGTACTATATTCTCATGATGTTACTACGTTGATTTTTAGATATATCACCTAATTTTAATGCCATCCCTCAATATATGTGGCTTCATTAGCAACATTATATCAAGTGGTGATAGAAAATAGTGATGTTTGGAAAGTGATTCACTTTACACTTGTACATTAATCTTGCCTCTGCTCTTGCCTCTTGCCTCTTGGATATAGAGAATTCTGATGAAAATCGTTCAATAATTTGCTTTCTCTAAGCATCACTTATATATGGTTTTAACAATAATAATTTGTTTTAAATTAGCTGAATTCATAAGCTTGTATCTTTACTGTAATGGTCTAATTTATAAATGCCAAGTTCTGCAAAATAGGTTTGTATTAACAATTAATGCTAGCAATACATGGTGTGTATTCAAAAATCATGGTTATTTAGCCAGATGGGGTCATTCTACACAAAGTGTGAGGAAAAATATACTTTCATGTGTCATAAAATATACTTCTTTTTTGGGTGTATCTTCACAATTTTTGTTCAAAAAATAGGGCAGTAAAGGTTGACTTCATCTATTTTGGGAATAAATAAGAGCTGGCTCAGAGCTACAAGACTAAAATTCTATTTGAAAATAACTCCTTGAAAGTAAGGCTTGAGTGCTTTTGGTATCTAGCAAATCTCTTAGCTAAATGCCATCATTTTGATGGTTTAATAATGTATGTTTGCTGATTATGGGATGACAGGGATAAGTACAGTTTCCATTTATCTGGTTATATTTGAGAAATTAATGATTTATTTCTCTTGATAGCCATTATTAGGAGGCATCTGAGAGACTTAAGAGCTCAGAGGGCAGGGCAGAGCTTTTTCCTATATTCTGAGTGCTGGAAATGGCTCTGCCTGGACTACTTTAAAATGCAATCACCGACCTTGAATTGACCTCTGACTGCCTCTTCTGTCCTGCACTTCTCCATCAGTTGCTGGGAGGATTTGGATATTTCCCACTAAGCTCTTGCATTTTTAGACTTACCTGTTTTAACTTGAACATTTCTTTTAGATGGATCTCATGACTTTCTTTTTGTTACTTCCTTCAGATAAATCTTCTTTTTAGATGTTTATTAGTTGACTTTCTATGAAAAACAATAATCCATTTGTAGAACAGACTAATTCTGTTCTCATGCTATCATGAGAACTGGGATCTTCCCAAATCAGAACACAACAGGAAGAACTTCTGACACCAACAAATAAGTGTACTTCTCATTTGACTGAAACTTTATCTGGACCAGATTGCCTTTGTTACTAAAAGAATGTATTCATTCCTTAAGCATTTTTATTTGTAGTTAGAATTGTCTGTTGTTTTCATTTTTAAAACTTGGCATGAAGTCTGGCAGAAGCTGGTTCTGTCCTTCATACTCTTTATTTTTTGATAGTGAAAGCACTTAAAAAGTCTAACAATAACAACAACAACAACAATAACAACAATGACAAAAAGCAGTCAGGAATCAGACCAGAGAAGGAGATGTTGTTTAGAAGAGAAAAGTTAGGAAACATTCATGAATTTATGGTGGCCCTTTGAGAATTGAATACTATTGTTAATGACTGAGAGCAAGCCTTTTCTCCTTCTTCCCTTGCCCTGCTTCAGTCACACAGGCTGGAAAAGAGAAGTGATCTCACTAGAGTAGTAGGGACCCAAGGAAGTAGTATAAATTATTAAAATATATTAATAGTAGGCTCTTTAATGTGATAACAAATGATCGTTTTTTGTCATGCTCTACATACGAGCTTCTATAAAATGGCTTCATATAGGCAGAATATAATCATTTTGGTATAAAAAATGAATAATAGGAATTTTTAAAACTTAGCATCTTCACATGTAAATACTATCATGCATATATACATATACAATGTATTTTAAATTTAAAAATTATATTATGCTTTTCAGTTGTTTAAAGCAGAGTATTCTAAATATAAAAGCAGTGCTCACAAAATCTTGAGAGTAATTGTGTTAGATTTATATTTATATTTACTATTCCACATGTATACCTCTTTATATATATAACAGACACAAGTTCAAGAGCTAATTATTGGATAGCTCCTTAACCATAGAAGGTCACATGTTCCCCAGACAATTATTGTTCATTGTTGGATAGAGGATTAAAAAGATTAGAGAAGTTTGCTATTATTATTTGCTTATTTGTGTATTTGTTTTTGGCCAGAGGAAAATAACATTGAACAGAAAACAAATATTTTACATGAAGGTTTTAAGAAATGAACTAACCATTTCCTTTTTGAAAGATTCCTGTTTGAATCAACTGCATAGAAAGAATGAGTTATGATTATATAATGACTTATAGGTATTTATGAATTGGTATAGGAGACTTATGAAAAGTATTTGTTTTAGAAAAGCTCAAGAAACTGGTTTGAAAAAATGGTATGAAAAGGCATGCTGAGGCAATACAGTCTTAGAGAGTCATTAAAGACCAGCATTACTAAACATCAATTTTTAACTTTTAATATTTATAATAAAATCACATTTTGATATAGTCTATATGATCTAAGAGTGAAAAAATTTTTTCTATTTAAAGCTCTTTAACACTCTTTTCTTACACACATTAAGTTTTCTTTCATTTCTACCTCCTATTCTGGTAAAATGTGAAAAATATAGCAAAGAAAATCCCTTGGACATATTGTATGTGTTTATTTAGAATACTTAAATTAATTAGGCTTTTTTGTGTTAACATTTATAATTATTAAAAATTTCCTAATTAAAGCAAAGGAATGTGTGTGTGTATGTGTGTATATTTTTTCCAAAATTTTAACTTGGCATTACTCGGAGAACATCACTGTGATCACTGTGACATGTTATTTTGACATACAAGTTTAAAAAAGTATTACAAAGCTAATGATTATTTCAAAGTTACATACTACTTGGATCCTATCAATCCTAGTGTCATTTAATTTACTTTGGGCAGGAACAGCCTTTGTCATGTTTTAGAACTTATGGATATTTGCTGTTTACTATCTTTTCTGCAGTCATTTTATATATTAAAAATGTGTAGAATGCAGTTTGGAATTCAAGGCTTCTTTTGGGCGAAAGTGTAAAACAAAAGATTAACTCTTCTAGGTGGGACCTATTAAAATCGAGGGAAGACCTGTTTTCATTGAGGCCTTCAGAAATGGATCAACTGCCTTGTAGTTTCCTTGGTTCCTCACCCCAGTCTATCAAGTAAAAGCTGTCATAGGCCTGCGCGGTGGCTCACGCCTGTAATCCTAGCTCTCTGGAAGGCCAAGGCGGGCGGATTGTTTGAGCTCAGAAGTTCGAGACCAGCCTGAGCAAGAGCGAGACCCCGTCTCTACTAAAAATAGAAAGAAATTAATCAGACAACTAAAAAACTATATAGAAAAAATTAGGTGGGCATGGTGGCACATGCCTGTAGTCCCAGCTACTCGGGAGGCTGAGGCAGTAGGATCGCTTGAGCCCAGGAGTTTGAGGTTGCTGTGAGCTAGGCTGATGCCACGGCACTCACTCTAGCCCAGCTCAAAAAAAAAAAAAAAAAAAAAAAGCTGTCATCGGACAAGAAATTTAGCCCTTAAAAACTCTAATTTTTATTCCAGAAAAGGTCTTGATACTATTTAGCCCTTGAACTCAGTGGTATCTCAATTTTTACATGTCCTTTTATTTTAATGGTAACAAATGAATGTTGTATTGATTTTTTTAAAATAATCTCTTTTCCAAGCAAGTACATTTTGTTAAATACATTATGATTTTGGCAGCATCTCCAGTGGGCTCAACATACTAACTTGGTGACATGATCAATGAACAGTTTCAGATATACTTTTTTCAATTGTTTATTTGATTGATTTTATCTTTCAACTAGGAAGCACTTAGATTTTTTCCCCTTACATTTCTTTAGGTGACGTTTTATGATTACCACCTTATTAAAGTAACTCAGTAGAGATTTGGTTATTGTTAAAGTTATAAAACTTGAAGGAATTATTCTTTTGTTAAGGAGGCATTTCCCTTCTCATTTTTTTCCTGTGAATATATGAATGGTAAAGGCCAAAGTATCAAGAAGGGTGTGTTTCATATAGTTTTGGGATCAAGAACATTCTCTTTCCCCAAATATATGTGGTTGGTTGTTTGTTTGTTTTTGAAGTATTACCTTTTGTTAGTTGTTTTATGATTTTCAAATATCTAGTGACATTTCGTCTAATTGCCCCACATTGGCCTATATCACTGAGCACTTAAATAAGAAGGATTGATATTAATACATCATTATCATTGCTCAATTAAGTTTCCCCATGTAAAAGCCTCCTTTAGGAGATTTTAATTGCTGGTGTGGTTCAGATCAGCAGACACTGTGTTGTGTTCTTTGACACTCATTCTAGGCCTTAGAGGTATCCATCCACTTTATCTGGTCATCTTATCTTACACATGCTTACATGTAATTGGGCCTTACTAGATTTCTGCCAAAGATAATTTTATCTCGTAAATGTTCAGTAGTCTTTGTCTTATAGTTCTAGAATCACTTATTGGTTAACGAAATTCCTTTGTATATATGATTCTAAATGTTGTATATTCAGAGGGTCGGTTTTCACCTATGAAACAAAGCTTGGTGTCCAGATGTCTTTTGGGGATCTCTCTGTCTCTTTCTGTCTCTGTTTCTCCCTAGCTTTCTTACACTCTCCTGGCCTGAATGAACTTTGTAATAAAAAAGTAATGAATGTATTGAATGTATTGTATTCTAGAACTATTACAAGGATGTAATGGGAAAATTATTTTAATAATAAGTTATCTTGAAATTCCTTATGATTTCCTGATAATTATAAAGTGCTAACCTAGACATATATTAGAAAGATAGGTCATTTATCCAGAATGATAATGTGTTTCATTTGTATTTAATACTATGCTGAATTAATTTTCTGCATTTAATGCACCCCAAGTGGTGTTGAGATTTAACAATAGATGGTTTAGAAAAAAATATCTAAATAGAATTTATTTTGATTACTCATAAAGCCCTTTTTATCTGTAATCTTCACATATAGTTTTGACTACATGATCATTATTTCAATAAATCATTTTTATTATTAAAATCAAATGTTTTAAAAAATTTTCTTTATTTAAAAATAAAACTCAATTTCAGCTTTCCATGTTCTAATATCATAGCATCTGTGGTTGCATTCCAGTATTACTATGCACTTCTATGGAATTTTAGAATTAATATGTTCCACTAAATTTTTACAACAAAGTAACAAGATAAATACAGGGTAAAAGCTTTGTTTGCATTAAAAATGTTCTTACTTGGTGGCTGAATGGGAGAAAAGCTACATACAAGGCATAATGTATATTTCTCTGCCAGTGCAGGATTTTGTTTGGTTTTTATTGATTTTTTTTTTGTTTACATTTCTATCTCCTCTATAAGGCAGTGGACTCTTGAAGGCAGAAAATATTAATCTCTGTTTTCTTAACATCTAGTATATAAAATGTGCTCAATAAATTCTTATTGGAATGATTCATAGTTCATAATGTAGGAAAATATTTGTTCCACATTATTTTATGATGACTTTTAATTTAACTATAATTTCAATGTAAATGCAATTTTAACTAATTTATGAGATATTCAGAAGTCTGGGCTAATTGATATCATCTCAGATTTTAAAATATTGTCCCATATACCATGGGGACTGGAGGTGAGAATGACATTGTCCCTGCATCCAAACTATCGCTGGATGGGGAGGCTGTAGGCAGGAACACTAAACTGAACCCTTAGCCATTGCCTAGATGAGTAGCAATAAAGATCAGAAATGGAATGGTGGAAATGGAAATTTAAAGGTAACAGACTAATGGGAGAGAAGAAAAACTCAAATTAATTTGCAGCTGATTTGATGTTGAATATAAAGAAAAGGGAGGAGTCAAGAATTATGGATTTCCAAGTCAGATAATGAAGAATTATGTCCTCTTCAGGGAAAGCAGTTAATAGCTATATAGACAGAGATTCATTAGTTTAAATAAATTTGAGTTTGAGGCATCAGCAAGTGGGAAAATGTACAGAGAGAGTAATACCGGAAAGTTTGCAACTCAGGAGACATTTAAGATCTGGATATCAGATTTGAGTCATAAAATATTATAGCTAAACAAGAACTACTACCAAGCTTAATTTGGTTGCTGAATAAAGTGCCTGCATGGAAAGTAGTTTAATGCAGCCAGTGTCTCAGAAATAATGATGAAGTGAAGCCTGGAATCTTCATCTTTTTTCTCAACTCATTTTTCCCAATTTCTCACATATAATTGAAGATACAGGAATATATATTTAATATTTTTGTTTAAGAGTGCAATAAAAGAAGAGGCCAGAGAACTAATTCACCTATTTTAGATACAAAAGAAAGAAAAAGAATACTATTAATAGAAATATTGGATAATATTGTTAAAATCAAGAAAGGACTTTTTCATTCTAATTTTCTAATTTTTTTAGGCTCTGGCAGTTGTATGAAGTGTTATCTTTATTTTAAGTAGACAAGCTTCTTTTGTGAAATATGTGTTCTTCATAAAGTGTATCAGTGCTTCCCATCTTTGATAGTCTCTCATGAGATCTGAGAAAATGATGACCTCTGAGATCTGAGATCTCGTACATTTTTCTTACCAAGCACTATTGATAGAAACCACCACAACAAAATCACAACAACAAAACCTTTATCGTGTAATTATTATAAGAATCTAGGGAGTCATAATAAATGGTTGTTTTTTTTTAGAAAAGTTTTCTTCAACTTACATTAAGCTATTTATATCAACAAAATATGACAAAATTAACCTAAAATAAGGAATTTGAATAACACAATCTGTTAAATTTACATATTCAGCACAGGATAAGTGGATTTTCCTCCATGTGAAAAATATCTGGTATTTAATAGCTCTTCTCAATAGTCCAAGTAGATCTTAGGCAGAATTGTATTCTAAAGCCAGGTAAATGTATCTGTTGTGAGTTTCCTTATAAAGTATTTTCTTCACTTATTGCTCTTACAGTAACATGAACAATAAAGAAAATTATAGTCTTCATGGGTTTATTTGGAAATTCATTCAAAAGGAGAAAAAATATATAGTTTTAATTTTTATTCTTCCCCACTCTCACCCACAGAAAGCTTTTTTTCATTAGTTGTAGTTGAGATATTCCTCATGTATTAGTAGTGGCAGCACTTGATTATTGTTTAGTTAAGGAGCACCGTTCTCTTATCTGTCTTGACTGAAGAAAGATAGAGAAAGACAGAGAGGGAGAGGGACAGAGAAGGTAAAATTAAAATAATGACTTGGTGTTGTGAAATGCTCCATTGTTTTATGACTTGAAGAGTGATCCACTTAGAAACATTTATCAGATCTCTTTTTCTAAGCTGATAGAAGCTTGCAGGTGCAAGAAAAACATTTTTTTTTTAATATTCAAAAGGTCTCTCAATTAAACTACCATTACATGGAAAGAAAATAGTATTGTACATTAGAAGATGTAACTATTATCACATTTAAGACATTTTTTAAAATTTTAAATTCTTTAATTCTTTGATTTAAATTACTAGACATGTTTTTAAAGGGGTAGAAGTTTTGGCAACTGGAATGTGTATTCACACACACATATGCACATATGTGTATGTATGCACATATATCTATGTGTGTATAATATATATTTCTTTAAAGTAAATATGGTTATTTGCCAAAATATCATATCCTTTATTTTACATTTTTTTTTAATTTCAAAAACTTAGTGGGTAAAATATTTTTTGTTATGTGGATAAATTGTATCATGCTGAAGTCAGGGCTTTCAGTGTACCCATCACCAGAATAGTATACATAATATACTCTATAGGTAGATTTGTATCCCTCACTCCCACTCTCATCCTCCCGTCTTCTTAGTTTCTGATGTCCATTACTGCTATTAATGACTATATGTCCTTCATCAGCTCCCATTTGTAAGTGAGGACATGTGGTATCTTTTTGTCCATTCCTAAGATACTTCATTTAGGATAATGATCTCCAGTTCTATCCAAGTTCCTGCAAAGATGTTACTTCATTCCTTTTTAAAGCTGAGTAGTACTCCATGGTATATGTATATATACCACATTTTCTTTATCTATTTATCAGTTGATGGGCATTTTAAAGTAATTTAAATAATTTTATTGAAAATTAAATTAAAACATATATATTAGTGTAATGAAACTTATATTTGTCCACCAGAGTCATCTGATAGATGAATAGAATGAATATTATTAAATATTTATTATTAAGTATTATTAAAATTTATTAGAAAAGCTCAGTTTGAACAATTTATTAATAAAGAGACTGAAAGCTGGTGTTCCATGTGTAAAATGGCTGTGTCAGAGACAACTCCAGAATTCTAAGTTTTCTGATCTGATTCCATCACCATTTCTTTGGATCAGTTTTTGTTGTCACTGTTAGTGTGTTTGTCAGTTGTCCATTTTGGCATAACAAATTCCCACAAAATTTACAGCATAGAAGAGCAAGTATTTATTACTTCACACATTTTATAAGGGTCAGGAATCTAAGAACATGACAGTTTTTGCTCCAGGTCTCTCGTGAGGTTTCAGTCAAGCTGTTCGCCTTGGCTGTAGTCTCTGAAAATTATTTGGGGCTACAGGTTCTATTTCCATGCTCGCTTTATATTACTGTCAGCATGAGGTTCAAATTCCTCACCATGTGGGATTCTTCACTGAGCTGCTCCCAATACAGCTTTCCTCAGAGAGAGTGATTGCAGAGAGAGTGAGAGAGAGCCCAAGATGGAAGCCACACTCTTTTTATAACCTAGTCTCTGAAGTCATATCCCATCAAATCTGCAGTGTCCTGTTCTTAGAATTGAATCCCTAAGTTCAGCCCACACTCAAGGGGATGGCAATTAAACTTCACCTTTTGAAGGAAGAAATATCAAAGAATTGGTCATCATATCTTTAAAACCACCACAGGGTTTGAGGGTGTACTTTTCCCTCTTCCTCCTTAGGTCTCTTTTCAGTGCTATGGTTGTTTTATATCTTCAGTTCTTCAGTCTTATTTTTTTTTGAAAATCTTCAGAGTATATGGTGAAGAGCTAAGAATATAAAGAATGATGATAGTGATGATGATCATGTATATTTATATATTCAGATATTTATTAAAAGCTTACTATATCCTAGTCACTGAAATAGACACTTTACATTCATTATGTTAATCTGCGCAACAATCCTATAAAATATGTAGATATTCATCTTCCTTTTTTAGATGCAGAAACTAGAACTCAGAAGTTAAATAACTTATCTAAGGTTGAATAATTTATAAGTGACAGCTTTAGACTCTAAACTCAGGCTGCATATCTAAAAAATATATATGTATAGGAAAATGTATATATATAACTAGATTTTAAAAACTTAAAGTTTATATGAAATTCGAAACTCATCAATATTTTTTGAATTTTTGTAAATTTTAAATATTTAATTGTCAAAAAAAGATTGATATTCAAGGTGTACAATGTGATGATTCGATATGTGAATACATTGTATAATGTTTACCACAATCAAATTATAGTTGAACTTTGAACAACAAGGATTTGACTGCACAGGTCCACTTTGGTTTTTTTCCAACCAAATGCAAATTGAAAATACAGTATTTGCAGGATGTGGAACTCATGTATTATATGCAGGTTCTGTAGGGCTGACTCTGGGACTTGAGAATACATAGATTTTGGTATGCGGGGAGGATCTGGGACCAATTCCCCCACCCCCGAGTATACTGAGGGATGACTATAATTAATACATTTACCCCAACCTATGCTATACATTAGATCCCCAGAATTTGTTGCTCTTACAACTGAAAGTTTGTACCATTTCATCAAAATCTCATTCCCCCACATCCCAGCCCTCAGAAACTACTATGCGACCGACTGACTGTTCAACTTTTTAAACTTCCACATATAAGTGAGATAATATATTATTTGTCTTTCTGTGCCTGCCTTATTTCACTTAACATAATGTCCTCCAGGATCATCCATATTGTTGCAAATAGCAGGATTTTCTTCTTATTTTATGGCTGAATAATATTCCGCTCAGTGTGTGAGTGTGTGTGCGTGTGTGTGTGTGTATGTGTATTCTTTAACCCCTTTATAATTGTGGGAATATTATCCACATCTTTGTCCATTCATCTATCCATTCATCCATCAGTGGTACTTAGATTGTTTCCACATCTTCACTATTGTGAATAATGCTGCAATGAACATGGCTGTGTAGATACCTCTTCAGGATACTGATTTCATTTCCTTTGAGTATATACCCAGGAATGGGATTGCTGTATTCATACTGCTTTCTCTAATAGCTGTACCAATTTACATTCTCACCAACAGTGTACAAGGGTTCCATTTTCTTCATGCCATCACCAAAATTTGTTATCTCTTATCTTTTTTATAGTAACCTTTCTAACAGGCATGTGGTGATATTTCATTGTGGTTTTGATTTGCATTTTTCTGACCATTGGTGATGCTGAGAATCATTTCATATACCTGTTAGCCATTTGTATTTCTTCTTTACAAAGAATGTCTATTCAGATGCTTTGTCAATTTTTTAATTGGGTTATTTGAATTTTTTGGTTTGTTTTGTTTTTATTTTTGTTATGGAATTGTGTGAGTTCCTTTTATATTTTGGATATTAATACTTTACCAAATATATGGTTTGTAAATAAGCTTGCAATTTTTAAGGAATATATATCTTATTAAATATTAGTGTTTTTCTCCACTTACCCTTTAAACATGGTCCATTTAAGATACTTTCAATATACTGTAGATTCTCATTAATATCTTTCCTTTCTTGTTACCTTGTTATCTAGAATTCTTGCATGTCAGAATAATTTCTTCATCTGCAAAGGCCTAATATTAGGAGGAAATTTTTACTTTGCTTAAGTGTGTATAATATCTGGAAACTTGGTTAACCTTTAGTTTTAATGTAAGATTTTGGCTTTACATATTGCCCAATATTATTAAAAGGAGAATTCCCAGTAGTTTTTATATACATCTATCTCTTAAAAATACTGCCTCTTATTATATTACCTATTAAAACAATAATAGGAAAGAAACTTAGCAGAATGTAAACAAAAAAGTAATTTCATTGAAACATGGAAGGAAAACACTCCTTGGTTTCAGATTTGCTTACAATGTTATGAACAAAGGTGTACTCCAGAAGTGTTCCTTATAAATTTTTCATATTGATTTCTGTGACCTTTCTTTGCACAGGAAGGATTTGTTGTATGAATCTTTAGTCTAAGTGTGATACACCAATTTCCTATTGAATTGCCTCAGACCAGAAGGAAAGGTACAAAGATAGTGCTTCTTACTTAGAACAGAAAACATAACAAAAAAAATCATGTTAAACAAGAAAAGTTATGGATCTTTAATAGCTAACACAAAGTAAGATGGGGGCTGAACAGAGAAGGGCTGTGGGAGACAGACCATTTGACATGACGGATAGTGTTCAGCTTGTGTGACAGAGGTCCCTGTACTGAGGGTTTCCACTCTGGCTTTCGCCAGGGAACTCAATGATAAAGAATCTCTTGCTACTCTACTCTTTATTACAGTAACTAGCTCAAAAGGTGTGCCTATAGACAAGAAAGAAAATCTCTTGCAGAGAAGGAAAAAATAATTTAAACTCCTTGATTTAAAATGTGTTTTAAAGAGTCTTTCAAGTAACCAACTTAATTAATATAAATCAATAGATATTTCAGATACTCTTTGAAATCTGAATAAATTAAGAGTGGGAAGCCAAGAGAAGGAAGCCCCTGCAGTGGGAAAGCCAGTCACTTGTACCAGCTATGCCTATACATAATGAAATATCTTGGGGGGCCGATCTGAGTCTTCATGTTTCATATATACCTTATACATACAGCCTGAAGGTAATTTTATGCAATATTTTTAATAATTCTGTGCATAAAACAAAGTTTGTGTTAAGTAATGACATATGAAATTTTCTACTTGTGGCATCACGTTGGCACTGAAAAAATTTTGGATATAGTAGCATTTTAGATTTCAGATTAAGGATGCTCCACTTGTATTGTTATTTTACAGATTAGAAAAATGGAGGTAACGAATATTCATTTACCTCATATGTGAAGAACAGTGATCCATCTCAAATTTTATATTTAAGGAGGCCTAGATTATTTTCATTTTCCTTCTGCCCCATCAAACGTTCCTCAGAGCTGATTTTAGTGAGGCATCTTGATGGAACACATTATATAACTGAAAATGTGCATTTGGTTATTTATCAAAGATAATCTAAGTTCAACAGATGTTTAAATCATCTATCCCCACTAGAAACCTGATATACTTAAAGGTATAAGTATTGGAATGAAAGAAAATAAAAAGTTATAAAAGTTTTCCTAAAGTTAACTTTCTAGGAAAGAAAAATTAATTAAAATAGAATGTGAAAATACAGATGGGCAAAGTCCTAGTGCCTTTGGAACTAAGCCTTTTTTCTTCAACTTGTGTTTATAGACATGTGGATATGTACATGTACTTATGTATGTGCATAATGATTTCTTCAATGAGCAAATATTTCAAGTTCTATTATAGAGTTGGGAGAACAAAATGACCATAAAAATGGAGAAAATTATATGATAGACATAGCAGATAAAAAGCTGTGAGTGATGGATAGAATTTAATACAATCAATATAATAAATGTTATATATGTAACAAATCAGATCTGTATTAATAAATTTTGACTAGTGACTCTTAAAAGGTTTTAAAGTTTCAAAAATTAATTGTTTGATCTAAAGAGCTAGAAGTCATTGGGTTAGCAACAACTTTTCATAGAAGAGGACCTGTAAGAACTAAAACATTGTGTTTACTAAACAGAATTTAAACTTACGAAGGAGGGGTCAGAGATCATCAGAAGAAAATGTAAGTGCTAAAACAACACTCCCTCAACTAGTTCTGTCTCAGAAATATGAATACAGCAGGCAGGATGCATTTAAGAAAACAAAATCTTTTATCAGAGTCTACTAAAGATGTAATGGGAAAAATGTCACAAGATTATCCAATTAACCTTTTATAACCATTGTTAGAGATAACAGCTCATGACCAGATTTCATCATAACTACTGACCTGTTTTTAACACAATCCAACTATAACTACAGTTGTTATGATTTTCATATATCTGTTCATTTATCTGAGGCACAGGAAAGACAAATGAAAGCTTTACTATTTTTCTTTTTCTTTCTGTTGTATGATAGAAATAATTACAATTGTTACTTCTGGCTAAATTTATCTCTATTTCTTCCTTATATCTTCATATTATCTGAAATAATGTATTATTCTTTAAACAAACTTTATTTGAAAAGAATATTTGATGAGATGAGAGAGAAATTTACTTCTCTTTTTGGAATCTTTAACATATAATTTAAAGCCTGGGGAATAGTTACCATTTTTTCCCATTTTTAGCTGCATTTCAGAAAAGAAAGTGTTTTCTTGAGAACCTACAAACCAAATGAAAACAAACTTCCTCAACAACCAAAGAGTTTAGAGATTAAAAGCTTTTAGTTCTTTTTCTCTTTTGAGTAAAATAAAGTTTAACCACCCCCCACACACAAGATTATGTATTTAATTTTCTTAAAATATTAGGAACTTTAGAAAAAATTTTATTTAAGTAATTATTAAATTATAAAAGAAAATTACTTAAGAAAAAAATTAGTTAATAAAAAGCCATAGAAATAAAGCAGGAGAATAACTAATAACTATAGTAAGAAGATTATGTGAGAAGGTTTATAGAAATTAAGCAGAAGAATAAAAAAAGAGCAAACATAGAAGAACATACCGAGATGACTATGGCTGTAAGAAGCCTATTCCCCATGGAAGGGGAAGGCAATCAACAAGTTTTTAAACACTTGAGGAAGAATCTGCCTCCGGAAATTTGAAGACCAAAGTGTTAACAATGATTTATTTCCACTTAGTCTCTTTCTTGGAACCCAAGCCTTGTAAAGATTATTAACTCAAGGTATTTTAAGCAAAATAATTCTAGCGAAGGAAATGAAATGTG